>APFE030128780.1:0-10985 GCA_000404065.3 Pinus taeda | reverse complement strand
GGACTATGGGAAGATATAAATAGAGCAAGGGTCTAAGGGTAGAGGGTAGCTTGATAGAGATCTGGAAATCTAATGGGTTTTTGAAGGGAATATCGCTCTGAGTCTGTAAGCCTGTGTCGTGGGTCGTAGTAGGAGGTAGAGACTCTGCAGCTGTGTGTGTGGAGGTCTGGTAGAGTATGCAGCTGTGTCCGCAAACCCCTGCAGCTATGTGTGTAGGGTAGGAAGTGGATTGTACTAGACAAAGGCATTAATAAAGATAAATTGATTCTGGAATATTGTGGATCTAATTGTATTATGGTTATATTCTGGTTTATGCATCTGTTATGATCTATATGTTTTATCTGTAAACATTATGAGTGTGCACACTAGTTATGATTGTTAAATGTTTGCTTAAAGACCTTAAGATCTTAAATACACACTATATTAATAAGAATTAACTTGTGGATCGACGCGGAAGCCTAACAAAAGTAAGAGTAGCGCGAAGGCACAGATCGGTTCGCGACCCCTCCAGACCACATCAAGACATCCCAAGGGTGCAGGAACCTAGTTCCAACACCCTCCCTTGCTACCTCGGATGAGACTTCAGTCGCACTTCGCGGACTATTGCCGGAAGGGCCGGTAGCACGGGATTTGTTTGGCTAAATCACTTCTGAACCTGGGTCAGGCCCCAACAAGCCAACACCACCCCTCACTTCTCTTTAACTTGGCAATTACATTCTTGTATAACCTTATAGCGGCAGCTCTCAACTCAAAAGAAACCTTTAGCTCTTCTAACCTGTTCCAAAGGTTGTTTCTAGCAACTGTATCGAAAGCCTTTCTAAAGTCCACAAAGCAACAAAAGAGATTGGATTTATCATTGGGACATTCCTCCACAATGATCCTAAGCATAACGAGGTGGTTTGTTATTGAGTGCTGCTTTCTAAAACCCGCTTGGCCTTTAGCCCGCTTACCTTCACTTTCAAGCCATATTCTCAACTTTCTTTCCAAAATAATACCATATAACTTGGCTAGGAGAGGGCTGATCATATTTGTCCGATAATTAGAGGGGTTATTTGAATCCCCACTTTTAAAAATAAGGATAATGAGGCTTTGATTCCATGGTTTAGGGAACCCTTCCTTGACTGCTTGATTGAAAAGCTTGTGAATGTGGGGGAGGAGGACAGGACCCCGAATTTTTAAGATCTCCACCTGGTAACCTTCAATGTCCTTAGCTTTCCCATTAGCTAAGAGATTAACCCCAAAATCAACGTCTTCTAATGAGAAAACTTCTTTTGTTGTGAGCAGGGTTTCAAAGTTATCCATGACATTTGGAGATTCATAAAGCTATTTAAGATAGGAATTCCAGATGTGTAAAGCAATTTTTTTATTATCTTTAGTTTTCCTAGTTAGAATGTGCCTCCGGAATTTCTTAGGAGCTACCTTAGAGAGGTGTAAGAGATTCATCTTTAGTTTTCCTAGTTAGAATCTGCCTCCAGAATTTCTTAGGAGCTACCTTAGAGAGGTGTAAGAGATTCTCTTGTCTTTTATGAATATACTGCCTTTTTTTCCTTTTAGTTAGGGCTTTGTATATTTTTATTTTGCCAATTTTATGAGATTCATCAACAACTTCTTTAATTGCTCTCCTCGCACTTTTACAATCTTTGTCATACCATGGGTCAGTTTTTCTATTTCTTTTATTACTTGAAACTTCAATTGAGAACTTGTTAATAGAATATGAGAGGGTTGTAGTAAAATTATGATAGAGATCTTCTATCTTGTCTACACTAGATAAAGGAAGCAAATTAGTTTTTAATTCATTTAGAAATAGATCCTTTTTATTTATATCAAAGATTAAATTCTTTTGGCTATAAGGATTATCTTCTATGGGATCTCTATGCATGACAAAATTGAGAGTTATAATTAAAGGCCTATGATCAGATTCATGCTTGTGGTCATTTAAGATGTCAAAATTTGTTATTTCATTTTATAGAGGGAGATCGGAGATAACACAGTCTACCACGCTGCTACCAAGCGCATGGATGCAGGTCAGCTACCAAGCCCATGGATGCAGGTCATCTGGCTAGAATTGGGTCACTTCTTTAGACCGTTGCAAATTATGAGATCCTGAGCACTACGGAGCTTGACTAGCTCCGACCCAAACAAATTCTCCCCGAGGTCTTCAAAGCTCCTTTTGTACTGGCTAGCTAGAGGAAGGTCTTCGTCTAACCAAAAAGGATTAGGGTTGGAATGATTTCTTAGAAGAATAGCTTGGTTGCTTGAAGTTCGAGCATTAAAGTCACCCATTAAAAGGATATTGCCTTCATTCCTTAGCCTAGAAATATCATTCTCTAAACCATTGTAAGGACTATTTTTATCTAGATTATTTATCTTATAGAAGTTAGAATTAATGGGGAGAAATAACAGATTGCTATGTAGGTCTTTTTATCATAAATGTTAGTAATTTCTATCCAACTATATTGGTTGTAAGGGTCACTTTTATAAATCCTAGCATGGGGAGAGATGTTCTTCTTCATGTAATGTTTAATTCTTGGATAATATTCTACCTTATCTTAGCATGGAGAGAGATGTTCTTCTTAGTGTAATGTTTAATTGTTGGATAATGTTCAATATTTAGGTCTTTTTCTATTTTGCCCATCTACAGAATCCAACTAAACAATATTTGCCAAAATTTACAATTTGAATTAATAGAATCGATATTGTTAATGTAAAAGAGGATTCAACACCCCATAATTCCCTTATTATAACAAGATTGTACAATATTAATATTAAATATTTACAATTTCATTAATTCAAAATTCTTCATAGAAACAAATTTTTTGTTGCAGCTTTACCAGGTGAAATAAATTTTCTACGGCAACGTTACCAGGTTGTTCTCTGCAGATTGAAGATTTAATTTATTTGCTTTTGAACAATAAAAGTGATATATATCCTTAATTGTTTCACGTTTTTAGAACATTGTAATTCAAGGAAGAATTATCCAAACTACTATTAAGTAATCAAACTTTGGTTAGACAATCCTCTGCCACATTAAAAAGCATATGAAACCATTTAAATGTCACATTGAGAAACGTATGAAGCCATTTAAATTCTCAAAATTAAATAGACAAATACACAAAATTCGGAAACCTAAAGATAAGGCAGGATACAACCATTATAAAAAGAAATATATTGAAGTATATTATTACTTTTATAAATTTATAATATAATTTTTGCATCGTCAATTTTAGTGATAGTGGATGAAATTGAAAAAATAAATACTATACTACAATTTTATAAATATAATAAAAAAAATATAATCTTACAATGGCAAGAGTCCCATGTCCACCAGTTGAAGTTGAACCTGGCAGTTCCGGATCCAGTTGGAGATTCATATACAGACAGATCGCGTTCGGGAGCGGCGGCATCCATTCTCATTCAATAGATTGTGAGAAAGTAAACAGCAGCAGCTGGAGACAGAAGGAAAACGGTTAAAATAAGTCTTACTTCGTTAAAATTTTGTGTTAATTATAATAACTTTTTAACTGATATTAACTGAAATATTAATAACAGTACTTTATATTAACATAAAGATTATATTACTATTAACAAAATTTATAATCTGATGGCTGATTTTTGTTCAATCCTCTCACATTAAATTTGAATTGCAGAGTTAAAAGCAAGGTGCATTTGGAGAGCGTCTCAAAAGGAAAGACTTAAGGCTTAAAAACATAACACTGAATACCAAATTACTAAACAATTTCTAAAAACAATATTACTTTTTTTATTCTTCTTAGAAAATAAGAGAACTAAAAATATAAATTGAGAATTAGTTATATAAATACACAGAGATAATTTATTGGAAATTTAGTTATATTAATTAATACACTTCAATGACCTTATTTAAAAAAAATTCTTATTAGAAAAAAGAAAATGCAAAAAAATATTTTAAATTTACAATACTTTTACTTAAAATTTATATAAGATTTTATTTTTATTAATAAATTGGTCATAAAGAATTTGTTTGGTTAACATTTAATAGTTTTTATTGATAAATAAATATTCAAGAATTAATGATGTTGTTTATAAATAATTAAATTTAATTTAAAATTTTATTTAATTATTATTTTTTTTATAATAACCATCTAGAAATATAGTTATATTAAAATAAAATATAAATAATAATTTTAAAATAAATTTTAGACTTTTATTTAAATAAGAATAATTTAGTTAATTAATTAATTAATATTAATATACATTGAGTTAATTTATAGATAAATTAATTTTTTTAACTGGAAATTTGGTGATACAATTTTAAGTGAAAATGTGATTTTTTAAATATAAATTCAACACTCTAAAAAAAACCTAAATCATTCTAATGAAATTGATTAAATAATTTAATTTCAAGTTTAAAAAAATCTTTATTAAATTTTCAACTATTTTATTATATAAATATTTAAATGACAAAAGAGTTTTTACGAGAAAGAATCGAGTGATACCCCACAGCTAAATTCGTTGACAATTTACCACACTTTCTCAAAAAAATAACATTATAGACAACTCCCTTTTCTTTATCTATTTGGCCCACGGACACTTGCAGAATTCTGCGCTAAACTGAAAAATACAGTGTACGGCTCGATGCGAGTTTACAATTTTACTAATCTCTGTGCGGGTGCCCAACCGAGTCAAATTCCCACAATTGTACTAATCTGTGTGCGCGTGCCCCACCGAGTCAAATTCGTGAAGCCATTACTGATTTAAGAAAACTTAAATTCCTTGTCCTGTCAAACAGTGGTTGGACGGGGTAATTCCAACTACAATAGAGACCATTTTATTTGCTGACTTATTTAATTTTGGATTTAAATAAATTAAATGTTCAAATTTATGATGTCATTACTAATTACTAATTGAAGAAAATTTAAACTCTTTCTCCTTTCAATTATTTGACCGAGGTAATTTCAAGTACAATAGGAAATATGAGAAAACTTGATTGGTTTTTATTTTCAATCAATAGTTTGACGGGAGTAATTTCAAACAATAAGAAATTTAAGAAAGCTTGACTACGTTGTACTCTATTGTTTGAACGAGGTAATTCCAAGTACACTGGAAAAACTTTGTAAGTATTGGAATATTTCTCTTTGTATTCAAACAAATTAACTCATTAAATTTCATTACAACAAGAACACAACTTTACACTTTCACTATGACTTCATTTCAGAATAATAAATGCTTATGTGGGCTTGCTCTACCACCATACAAGAAAAATGTGAAGTCAAATACAAAAATGGCAAGAGATAATGGTAGTGGAAACACTGTTAAAGCAAGATGGTTGATCTATGTAAATAAAAAAATATCTTTATTAGCATTAGGGATTGGAGTAGGGATTAGATCTGTGGGTGTTGTTGTTATGTTCATTGTTTGGGACAAAGCAAGGTGTTGGGTAATGGGCTTGTCTCCCAACAACACACAAAGACTAGTTTATGGATTGCATCAATTCCCTACATAGATCAGTAACACTTCTCTATATACATTAATGTCTTAGTCTATATAATATTGTTTTTTGGTATAATATTTGAAAGTCACTTGTTCACATATATCATTCTTTTATTCAATATAATGATATAGTGTTTCAGTGTAGGTAAACAACTCCGCAAAGAAATGTAAAATATAATTCAAAAATTCTATTTGAATTTTTATTAGTTATTAACACACAAATATATATGTGAAACATGCACTGGACTATCTAGATGGAAATATCTTGCTCATTTAAAATTTTGAATCAAAGAATTTCATGGTTCACTTCACTTAAATTACTAAACTTTAATTACAAATGTTTATTTTCCTAAGACCTCCAAATTTTGGAATGTAATAGAGGCTCTATTATATTTAATAAAATACATTCTTCTAAACAAAATTAGCCCAAATGAGCACAAAATTTTCTTTATTGTATTTTAAGAACATGCTGGTTGTGCTTAACATGAGAATTGTGTATGTTGGTAGATACAAGAATTTCAATATAAATTTGTTAATAATTTGATAGTTTCTAAAGATTTTAAGTAGAGGCTTTCAAAAAATTTAAAAATTGGCCCAATTATATCTAAACTAATTTAACCAATCTCATAATTTCCAAGTGCTCTTGTACTAAATCAAGGTACTCTTGAAAATATCATTTATCTTATTGTAAGCTAGAGAATGACGCCCTGTGAAATGTGTCCAAAAACTCCTTATAGTATTATTTTATGGTAAGAAATAAAATGTTTATAAATAAAATATAATTATTAATTTGTTGAATATATATATATATAATTGGTAGATAAGGATGGAATCCAAAACTTTGTTTCATATGGTTTAATAATTAATTAACCAATACCTAATTCACATCCAAAACTAGGAACATGAGATGAATATCACTCACTTTCATCGTTGCGAAGAAACCAACACAACCAAATATATTACTTAGCTACTATATTTTTTTCATGTCCCCGGCCTCACCCAGGTGACATTACGCAATCCATTATACAAATTTCATCAATTCACCAACATTTATGTACAATCTTGTAATTTATAGTTTAGTTTCGAGTCTAAATCAAAACCAAAGCCGAGAAGAAAATATAGTAAAGGGTTGTATAAATATGAGAGAATATCAAAGAAATGGCTGACACACTACACTAACTAAGGGGAAAGATGAATGAACAAGTCGATGCAAGCACAAGGTGACAATGGAGAAATACAATGAAATACTATTAAAATGTAAATTTTATTTAATTTTGTTAATGATTATTAATGATGTATCAATATTAGTATAATTTAAAATAACATTAATAATATTTTGTTATATTAATATTAATGTTTTTATTATTAATATTATTTATTCGGCTAGATTAATAATCTTTTTATAATGTTATTTTTTGCTAGGTAAGTACCCAAGGGATTGAACCAAAATGACCTAGTTGCAAGCAGTGCCTTAACTAATGCAAACGCCATTCAACGTCATCCAAAACCCCGTGGCTTATAAGTTGTTGGAATAATTTTTAATAATAAAATTAAATTAATAGCGATATATTAAAAATTATTAGATTTAAATCATTATTATATTGATATTAATAATGATTTGATGTATTATATTAATAATTTCTTATTATTAGTATTAATAATATCCTATAAATATTATTAATGTTATCATTTGTGTTAAAAAAATTATAAGTTTTTTAATAACAAATGTTATTAATTTAAGGAAAGGAAGGGGAGTGAAAGAAACGATAAGGAGGGGATTAGATAATGATGAGGATTAGTTTCTAGGAGTGTGGTATTGAGTGAATAGGGAAATCCAACTTTGCTAACATATATCTCTCTGTTTCTATTAACATGGAACTTATGCCAATCAATATCCCCTGTTTCTATTAACATGGTCAGGATGCAGTAATGTTTCTATTAACATGGTCAGGATGCAGTGATCCACGTTGCTTTTCTGGATCCAGATGTCATGATAACTTTGTTGATGTCTCTATTCTTGTAGCCAGCGTTCAAGAAATTATTTTTCAAACATTTCATTTCATTCTCCTCATTCGTGTGATATTCTTATTGCTCCCGTGAAGAGAGTGTTGAATACTCCATTTTTTTTTGTCAGATGGCGATGAGAATTAGCATGGAGGTAGCTATATGTGTCTGCTTTCTTTTTATATATTATTATTATTATCAGTGATATAATTATTAATAAAAAATATAATTCTTTTTGCTATAAATTATAATATATATAAATATATATATATACATATAACATATATACAATACATATACATATACATAACATATACATAATACATATATAATTAAGGAATATTATATTGAATTAATAATTATATATTATTAATTAAATAATTATTAGGATCCTTATTACTAATTAGAATAGGTGATAAGTATATAAATATGGGTATAAAGTTTATAATAAAGAAGGTTTATCATTAGTCATATTTTATATATTAGATTAAATATTATGTTATTTATAATATTTTTTTTAAATTGATGAATGTAAATTAATATTTTTATTACAATAGGTATTATTATGATAAATAAGAATTTGTTATTTTCAATATATAAATGATTATAAGTTGATTTATATTATTAAAAATAAAATGAGGGATACTCATTAATATTATTAAATTAGGATTATTGTGGAAGGTAATTTAATTTTTTTTATAACTAAAATGGTTAATATATTTATAGATCAACAGTTGGGCCATAGCCTAATCAAACGACATTACATGGAGGGTAGAGTTCACTAATCCTTTCTACACCTAACAATCTTTCCTTCTTAGTTTTGAGACTTGAAAGAACTTCGCATCGGTGAAAGTAGTTTACAAAGTGGCGGCCTTAAGACATAAAAGGGTGTGATTTGTGATCCCCGAATAATCACATCAGAGAAGAGCTGTCGGCGATGTCGGAACAAAAACCAATTCTTTTACCAATGTGATCGGCCTCTAATGGTTAAGGCCCCTAAATACTTATCGGGACTTTTAAAACCCTCTCATTAAACTTCATTACCCCTTAGCCACAAATATTTAACCTTTTCCTTTCTTAACATTGGTTATATATAAATAACACGTAAAAACCTTCCATCGACGCTAATTCCTTTTAAACCATTGTAGAGGAAATATCCACAAAACTATCCTTTCCGCCTTAGTACAGTCTTGACACGCTTTCCGAGGTTCCACCTTTATCGCAACCAGGTATCAGCACCTCCGTAGCTCGCTTTACAACACGCCTCCTCCGCATCTGATATGCGATTGAGTTGTCGGAATTCAAACTTTATAAACTCACGCACATAACTACGTTGGGTCCACACCCATCGGCCCTTCACATTATCATGTGATGCTACCATACCCTGAACCCCGATCGACCAACTTGTATATTAAACCTCCGCCGTTGATCTACTCTTATTAGATCTGACGGTTCACACTTGTTTCGGGTTGAAAACACACACGGGGGTTAACCCCCCGATAAAGCGGTTTCCCCTCACTCCTCTGTTGATACGTGTCCTCCGATTATTGGAATCGGAGCCAAGCCCTTGATACCACTTACTACTGCTTTGTCGCCCGAAATACCACTTGAGGTTAAAAAATTGCCTTTTTGCTGCGTTAACTTCTGCGCTCTTTCACATGCGATGACCCTTAATTTGCTCCATCGGTGAGTTTTGATAGTTCCTTTAGGTTCCTTTGTTGTTGAATCTGGACCGTTGATCACTGAGATCCAATGGTTACTCATGGAAAATTTTGATCGGCACAACGCTATTGAGCTATGGTATGGCGATCCACACGGGCTCTTCTAAGTTTTTTTTAAAAAACACTTGAGTCAGAAAGCATCCCTCATTGGCTTTGATATCTGCCTCCTTGTTTGAGCTATGGAGGATGTGAAAGAAGGAGGAAGAGGTAAAAAAACTAGCAGGCCCCGAAACCTCTAGAGAGTATTGTTGAGAGTCGGATTTCTAAAGTGCTCCTCTGAGTTTAATGTCTTTATCAAGAGCTCTGAGTCCTTGAAGACTTGAAGAGCTTTGTGTCCATGCTCTTGTATGATCTAGCAGCCTTTAAGAAGCCTGAGAATTTCGGCCTGATTGTTTGTGCTATGTCCTGTCCCTAGTTGTAGTTATTTATTCAGGAGTTGTCCTGAGAGTAGACCACTCCACATACACCAGAGATCCCTGGATTGCCTTTAGAGGCACCATTGAAGAAAACGGTTACCTTTCCCTGCATCCTCCACCAGGTTTGGAACTCTGCATCCAATGTTCTGATGCGCCAAGCAAGGATGAATATGGGGTGAGCAAGTACTTTCTTGCTGACCCAAACGAGAAGGGTTCCCAACCAGCTTCATTCTTCAGTTATGAGGGTATCGTCTAACTTGCTAGAATAGTTCCCTATAGCTTCCATTAAGGACACGTTAGCTCTGGCAACCACTGACAAGGGAGAGTGTTACACTGAAATTTGTCACCATGACTATCTGCAGTTAATATGGCTCCACCAATAGTCATATTGTCCTCCTTGTCAAGCCTCAAACCTTTGCGCTTCATGTCAAACTTCAAAAAGAGAGAAAGTCACTTAAAAACATGTTTATCTCTGGGTACGCAGGTTCTCTCTACCTTGCCTGCGTGTACGCACTCTAAACACACTGTACCTGCGTATTTCTACGCTCTGTAAGCTAAAGGTTGGGTGCGTACCCCTGTAAAGGTCAAAAGGCGCGAGTTTCATCTTTAAAAAGTTACTTGTGGTCACTTCTAGAGCCTTCTAGAAGAGTGTTTGACGTGTATTGAGCGCCTTCAGATGGTTCATGCATCCCTATGATAGAGGAACTTATCCCATCAAGAGAGGAGCTACCCCATCCAAAAGAGGGAGTATCCCATTGATGTTGGAACTGAATAACTTCCTCTAGAATACTATAAATACAGGCCTTGGGCGAAAGGAGGGAAGGTTGAAAGCTGAACATTCTAAAGGGTAAATGCTGCTAGAATTAGGACTTCCATTGTGGACTTGTGAGGAGAGATCACTATCCTTCCTTGTTGCCATAGTGGGAGTGGGTGAGCTTGTCAAAGTAGAGGAAATCTCTTGCTGGACCCTGGGAGGAGCCTTGCACAACACCAAGGCTCAGGTTGTAATGGTTCCTTTGATTATTTAATACAAATAAGTCCATTCTTCTCAATGATTTGTTAATGAATTATTTCATGTATTCCTTGGTCAATATGATAGATATGCTTTGTTTTATGATGAATATTCAGGTGTTATGTAATCGTTTGCTTTGTTAGTGTATGCAGGTCTTAAAGTGAAGGAGGAGCTCATCTGGATCAGCAAGGGTGGACTGCTACAACAAGCGTTGGACCTAAGGTAAGATCGGAAAACACTTGATCTCTCATAGAATAATGTGTGTTTAGAGAAGGATTGCTCTTGTTTGGTTTGTTTGTCACTAGAGAGTCTAAGACTCCTAGGGAGGTTAGGTTTGTCCGCAAAAATAACTCTTTCCGCATG
>APFE030128779.1:0-16364 GCA_000404065.3 Pinus taeda | reverse complement strand
GAAGAGAAAGACTGCTAGAACACAATGATTTTAGCAAGACATTTCTAAGCGTTCATGATGTGCTAAACATAAGGATTTACTCCTTCTATGATGATTTTTTATTTTATAAGAGCTCGGGATTAAATAGGCGAACAAATAGAGTATTGGTTCAAGGTTGGGTTCTGAATGGTAGTATTTTATCTCTATTTTCCATGAAATAACTTAGGTTGGTAACCTATTTTAATAAAAATATTTAAGAACATAAGTATGTTTGAAAATATTTGTTATATGTTTGTCTGTTTATTTTGAAGAGAAGGTGAATATTTATAAGTATGTAATCATTTATGAACATATAATTATGCGAAAAAAATATGAAAGATTATGAAAGACTTTGTGGAACTAGTTTGTAATTCTATAAGGAAATTTGTAACATTACAAATAAAAGGGAAACACATTTTCTTATGAGAGAGAGTTGCTAAACTATTAAATCTATGTATTTTTATGTTATTCCTATTCGCCGCATCATATTCCTCCTCCTCTACCTTTTCTACCTCCAACCCCATGTCCTCTTCCTCCTCCTCCTCCCTCCTCCTCCTCCCCTTGTGCCTCTTCCACCTCCTCCTCCTTCCCTTGATCGTCCTCTACCTCCTCCCACTCCCCCCCCCAACTCTTGCCTCCCCCTCATCCTCCTCCTCCTCCCCATCGCCACCACCCTCCTCCCTAAGCTCCCCCTTACCCTAATGCTCCTCAAACTCCCCTGCCTCCCTCCACCTCCACCCCCCCATGGCTTGGTCTCCTCCTCCTCCTCCCCAACTTCCTCTCCCCCACTTCTGCATCTTCCCTTACCTCCTCTTCCCGTCCCCCGCCTCCAACTCCACCTCCACCTCTCCCTCCACCTCCTTCCCCTCCTTCCCAAACTCCTCCCGCTCCCCCTCTTCCCATACCTTCTTCTCCCGCTATGCCTCTTCCACCTCCTCTCATGTTGCCTCACCCTCCTCCTCCCTCTTCCATCCTTCAGCTCCTCCTCTACCTCTTCTCGTTGCACCTCTTCTGCCTCCTCCTGCTTCTCCCCCTACACCTCTGGCACCTTCTTTCTTGTTTCCTCACACTCCTCCTCTTGTACCTCCTCCTCCCTCGCCTCCTTCACCTCCTCCTCTACCTCTTCCTGCTCCACCTCTTCCACCTCCTCCCCCTCCTACCCTGCATCCTTCCAAGCCCCTGCCCTTGCGACTTCGCCCCACGCCGTCCTCCTACTCCTCGTCCACCCCCTCCACCTCTGCCTCATGTGCTGCCTCCTCCCCCTCAATCTCTTCCACCTCCTCCACCATCCCCTCCTCCTCCTTCCCCACTTCCCCATCCTCCCCATGCACCTCCCCTGCCTCCTCTAACGGGTAATCCTCACACTCTTCCTCCTCCTCCACCAACCCCCTCCTTAACGTATTTCCCCTCCATGTCTTCTTCCTATTTCCCCTCCACCCCTTCCTCCTTATCCTGGTCCTCACTTGCCTTCTCTTCCTCCTCCTCCTCCATCTCCCCCTCCTTTTCCTTCTCCACCTCCCCCCCCATGTCTCTGCCTCCTCCCTTGGCCCCTCTTTCACCTCTCCCCTCGTCTCCTCTCCCTACTCACCCCCTCCCTCCTGTCGTTCCTCCCTATCCTCCCCCTCTCACTCCCTATCTTCCCCCTCCATCTCCTACCCCACCACCTTCTTTGCCTCCACATCTTCCCCCTCTTATCCCATTGACTCCCCCTCCTCCTCTCCATCCTCCTACTCCACCCGCTCTACTCCTCCTTAACTTGCCCTTCCTCCCGCTCCTCGTCCTCCCCACACCACTCCAGCCTCCCTTGCCTCCTCCTCCTCCATCTACCCTCTCCCGCATCCTCCTCCTCACATTCCCCCCCTCCCAGCCTCCTCCTCCTCCTCCTCACCACACAGCCACTCCTCCCCTGCATCCCCCATCCTCCTCCTCCCCTCCCCCCATCTGCCTCCTCCGACCTCCCCCACCTCCACTTGTGCCTTCCCCACCTTCACCTTCTTATCTCTACCCGCCTCCTCCACTCGTCCTAACACTCCCTCGCTTGCTCCTCCTCCTCACCGTGCACCCTCTCCTCCCCTCCCCTCGCCTCCCTCCTCCTCCCCTCCCCTCGCCTCCCTACCTCCTCCCCCCTTCCAAACCTTGACCTTCTCCTCTCTCCCCCCGTCCTCCCCTCCTCCTACCCTTCCCTCCCTTACTCCTCCTCCCTCTCTCCCTTTTCCCCATCTGCCTCTCATCCTCCTCCACTTCTTCAACCTCCTCAACTTCTCAAAGGTAATTGCATATCCTATGGTTTGAAGTGGTTTCAGAGGTAACTGCAAATAGCTTTCTCTGTTCTCATTATCTTCAATACTTACTAAATATTTAATTGAGTAGATTAAAAATTCACATTTATCAACTATCCAATTAAATAGTTTATAATTTTATATTTATTAAATACCTAATTAAATAGTTTATAATTTTTTTTATTTTTTTAGAAATCTAATTCAATAGTATATAAATTTATACTTATTAAAAAAAGATTAATACAAAACATCGTATTAAATAAAAATAATATATATTAACAATTTTGGTTTTCTAATATTCTATTGAAGTTTACAACTATTGACGGCCATGTGCTTGTATGTCAACAAGCTTCTAGCGCAAAATTGACAAGTCACCTACAAGCACAAATGTTCATTCCAAGGCCTGCGACCACTATAACCCTTATCACTCTATAATATTCTATTAAAAGATATTTTTTAGTTTTATTTTATAGAAATGTAGAAAATTATTTAAAGAAACTTACTTTTAAATTATATATAAAATAAATACCATACGCGAAAGGCTCATGAGCTAATTGTCCAGTTTGGTAATGAAATGAGATGGCTAATAACCAAGTAGCCTTCCTGAGGGCGATATCTACGGTGGATCCTAAAGGTGGAAGTATAAATTCATATATTTGTAATTAAATATATCATCTTTCTAATTGATATTTGGTTAGTGCGATATAGATCCTTACTAACCCAAATCTGCCATCCAATAAAACCCAAACCTCACATAAATTATAGCGACCGGCAACAAAATTCTCATAAATTAATTTTATTGATTTTATAGTTACTTCTTTAGTGTCGTATAATTCCATTCTTAATCATTTTTAATGTAACATTAAAAATCTATATATTGTATATATATTTTAAAACCATAGGGAAAACTCGTACGAATGCTCTTCATGTAAAAGTAATAAAAAAATAGATTTTAAACACATGAAAGCCCGGTTTTCAAAAATATTATTTAAAAGCAGAAAAACACATGACAACTCAGCTCAATTTAAAAGATTGGTTTAAGAAATGGTGATTAAAAGATTGGTTTAACAACTTGAACACAAAGGTAAAAAGAAAAAAAAGAAGCTTAAAACGAAATCCTGGCTGCCTTTTCAGGAATGCTTGAGTGATTATATAGTAGCGACTGGCAGTTGATGAATGAAGAGTGATATTAATTGGCCATGGAGACGAGGTTGTGCTCAAGAGGAGGAATTTTTACACAGTCCGAGAACCGGAGGGAAGGAAAGGCCGCAGGCGATTGGGGTAATTTTCTGTTCCCTTGGTTTAATTGGTTTGTCCCTTGGTTTAATCGGTTTGTCCCTTTAATTCATTCCACAGGGAATTTTGAATAACCTGACGAATTTTTGTTTTTCTGTTGAATGATTGAACAGGTTAAGCATGGACTAGACTCCGTTAGGTCTTTCTCTCTCTCTCAGACACTGTGATGTGATGTAAAGTTGTCTGTCTTATGGAGCGCTCCAGAAATGTGTTGTATGTTTGCAATGCGCGGTGTTGTTGTATGCTTGTAATTTGTTGTGTGTGTAAATGCTTGTGTTATGTCTGAGGAGAAAGTTGTGGCTGAGGAGAGACACTGTGATGTGATGTAAAGTTGTCTACCTTATGGAGTGCTCCAGAAATGTGTTGTATGTTTGCAATGTGCGGTGTTGTTGTATGCTTGTAATTTGTTGTGTGTGTAAATGCTTGTGTTATGTCTGAGGAGAAAGTTGTGGCTGAGGAGAATATGCAGAGGCGGTTGAAGATGGACAAATAATATATAATTTTGGAGTAACATGGTAATTATGTTAACATTTTTTTTAATTATTTTTAAATTCATTCTTTTGTTTCTTATTTTTAAATTCATTCTTCTGTTTTTGATTTGATGATTTGGAATTATTTTATATACAGAAGCTAGAGCATCTATTCCGGTGCTTGCTTTTGGAGCTGAGAATGAGGAGTTTCCAGAGTTTCAACCACCGCAAAAGAAAGATGCCTAACAAGCAAGGTTAGTATTCTTTTGTTGATTTCCCTGTTCTGTAGATGTTTAGTTATTTATTTTAGAAAGACGAAGTGGCGCGGCCTATTTATTTTCCTTGCTATTCTCGTAACCATATTGTTAGCGAAATGGTGTGGCTTATTTAAACAAAAGAAAGGAAATCTAGCCTATCTATACCCTTACCTTACAGATAGGTATTCCTTTCCTTTGTTTTTTTGGGGGAGATAGGTTGTGGGAAGACCTGGGTTGATGCTTTCTGGAATAGAAGTGGGAAGACCGAGATTGCTGCTATCCTATGCTATGAATGAATTTGAGCATTATATATGTGTGTGTTAGTGGGGTTAATTATATTATCGGGTTATTTTTCCAGAATGTTCGTTATCGTTGTTCGGGTTATGGGGTTAATTAGATTATCGTTGGGTAGGGTTTTCAGTGAACGTATTCTAAACAGAGCGTACGATTTTGAACCTGGTTTTTTTTGGCCCGGGACCACAAGTACTAGATACCTTTTCATGGGTAGGAACCAGATGTATTTCATATGTAATTGTCTTTCCACTTAAACTGCTGTAGCTGCATATTTTGATATAGTTGACCAGTTTTGAGGAACAAAAGGGAAACCTTTTTGAAAGGGAGTTTCTGAATAAGGATCATTCACACAACAAAAACATATAGCAACGCCAGAAAGGGTAAAGGAGAAGCATATATGAACCATAAGCCATTTGTTATAAAAGTGATCATAGCAAGTATTTTTCATCATACTTCAAGCAGCGTTAAAGAAGGTTTTGTCTTCATACAGGTACATGGGCAAGGTATATACATGAAAAGAAAAATATTCCAAAACATTTTTGTCTAATCAAATAAGGAAAGTAGGCATAATTGATTTTGAATATCTTTGTGAAGATCAAAAGAAAAAAGGAGGAACTTTCTCTCCTTGTTTTTACCAGTCAATTTATAGAAGCATTTATGAGCTGTTAAAACCTCATCTCTGAAATGTGAAAGAGGTTTCTATCCCTAATATACTGAAGTACAAAAACCTCCTTCAGTTTCCTCAAATACATCATGAGCTGGGAGAAATGAATGATTAAACTTGCGCTACGAAACTACTGTAGGTGCAAGTTTTTCACAGGCATATGTCTCTGTTTTACACCTATTTTTCAAAAGCACATTCTGGGAGTTAGGGATGGTGTTTCAAAAAACCAAGAGAGGTTTATGTTCAGCATGGACTAGTTCACAAAAGCCTCCTCCAGTTTTTTTAAATAAGGTTTTTGGGAGAAGTTATGACCTCTGTCCCAAGACCCATTTTTCATCCAGAACAGAGCAAGGGACAGTCTCCTAGTTTCTAGGAACATCAAGGATCGATTCTGGACAGCTGGAGAAGTATTTTAAAAAACAAAGAGAGGTTTTTGTTATATACATCCTGGAATACAAAAACCTCCCTCAGTTTCGAAAAATGTGTCATGGATGAGGAGATAAAGGTTCTGTCCCACGTGCCATTTTCAGGGATCCTAAACCTAAAAACAGGGAAACATGTTCCCTAATTTCTAGGGTTTGTCTTCAACAATCAGGTGACCACGTGGGAGGCTTCATCAAGTTCGACTTCATGGAGTTTTAGGTGTCAAATAATCTTTTAAATGTTTAGATAAGGTTGTTTTGATCATAATAAGGAGTTACACTCCTAGTTGTATTAGGTCTCTAGGACTCCTAGTTAGCTGTCATTTGCATTTAATAGTTAGTTTTAAGTATCAATAGGTGTCATAGTAGGATGAATTTGAATTCCCCTCATGCTTGAGGAGGAATACAAGTTATGCAAAGAGCTCTATATATAGCTGAAGCATCAATGTAATCATGGTTGGAAATTTTATGAAAAGACTGGTATTTGACTTATGTAAAACTCAGTTTCAATAATACAAGTTTGGCATTACTTCTCAGGATTCATGAGGGATCTTTATGTTCAGAATATGTGATGTTTTTCTTTTCCTAATTATTGCAGTGGTATGGATGTATAATCACTTAGAATTCACTGAATGTGCTCTAACTTCCTGTATACATTTATAAACTGTGTGGTCCTATATGAGTTTATGTTTTGAATGTTTAAATGCTGAATGCCCTGACTTCTATGTAAGGTTGAGTTTATTGTGATATTGATATGTTGTTGACTCCATAAGCCCAATGGATAGTAGTTAATGTGTTTCCACCATTCATATTTTTCATAGTTATTCTACAAGAGTTAGCCATCTTATCTATAATCAAAATCCTTAATCCATTCAGAGAGAGCCCTCTCTGGTTGAGGAGGCTAAGCCTCAGCCTAAAGTAGGTTTGAAATAGTTACTTGAAGTCTTCCTGATCTTCAGCCTTCCAGGGTCTGATTTTGAGATAACAGGATACATAGGGGCAGAAGAGGTAAAGAGAAAGAGGGACAAAGGGAGGGGGGAGAGAGGGTTCGAGTAGGGGGGAGAAAGAGTGCATGGACGGAGGTAGAGAGGGTGTATAGAAAATAATGGAAGTGGAGAAAGAAGGGGTTGGTGGGGAAGGGAGAGAGAGAAATGGTATTGGATTGGAGAGGGAAAGGATAGAAATAAAGAATGGGGTGAATATATAGATAATATGGGAGAGGCGGAGATGGATATATGGAAATTGAGAGAGAGAGAGGGGAAGGGGTAGAAAGGGTGTGAGAGGGGAATGGGCATAAAAAGGGGGCGATTGAGGGAGAGATATAGGGAGAGAGGAGGGACAGAGAGGGACAGAGGGGGGAGGAGGAGAGGAAGAGGGGGAATGGGAAAGCAAGAGAGAGATGGAGAGAGAGTGTTTGGGTCCAACGCTAATCCCCTTATTTATGTAATAGGATCGAGTCATAGTTATAGTTAAGTAAATAATTAATAAAGCCCATATTAATAATTGTAAGTGGTTAACCCACATTTAATGAAGGGACAACAATTAGTTGCAAATGGGCCATGGTATTAAATAGATGGTATTAATAAGAACCATGGTATTGCCTCATGGTATTGCATGTATGAATCCTATATAAGGGATAGAGACTCCCCTCGAGGAGCATTGTGTATTATTTTGTAATTGAGCTCAGTTCTATTGGAGGTTGCCCCCTCAAAGAGGCAAGTGGACATTTCTTTCTGAGTAATAAAATACTTGTTGTCATTTTTTATTGTTCTATGTTCTGGGTATATTTCTTCACATATTTGGTATTTTGGTATCGTCTTGCAGGTTAAGAGCATAACAAGTGGTATTAGAGCACTTTCTAGGGCTGGTGGGATCTCCAAATTTTAGCAAAAAAAAAATTTGGCTAGAGACATGTTTGAGGGTTTCTAAACCATGGGATTTGTCATTGAGTGCATAAACCTATGGATTTGGGGAGGCATGCACATAGGAAATACAAGATGTGGTCACGCTTGTTGGACTCCCATGTAACCCCTGTGGGTACCCCTTTGAGTAATAGTGCATTAGACAGAATCGTGCACGGACTGTCTTCCAAGTACCCTCTAGGTATATTGGAAGTGGCCTATCTCCCTTGAAACCTTGCCATAGATAAACTGTTGGTCATCTTGCTACTATAGTACACTGAGAACAACACTCAGGGATATTAGTCACGCATATGATATGGTAGTTGGGTTGTACGGTTAAGGGTACAGTTGATGTTCCTTGTTTAGTGGCCTGAAAGAATGGGACGAGTAGTACTGTCAGAACCTTATGTATATTGCAATCTGTAGCACCTGACACTCTTGGAGACCATAGTTCCCTTCTCTATCATCTTTGCCAGATCAGATCTCGTATGTTTGGTTTTGTCGCAGCAGCAGCAATTAGTTTCGCCGTTCAGATCTATCAGATCAACCATTTAGATCTATCATATCCATCAGATTCACCTTCCAGATCTAGTAGTTTAGGCTCTGTAGCCGTCGCAACAATCAGATCCACCATTCAGATCTGACTAATTGTGTGGGTTCCTATACCTGGGCATGATTTTCACAAGACTTTAGGTAGCATTGAATTTTCTAGGATTTGGCCACTGTAGTATTCCTAAGCAAGGAGTAAATCTCTATTCGGAGTCAAAAAAAAAGGTCTGAGACCGCCCCAGACATTTATTGGAGACTTAGCCCATAAGAATCAAGTCGACGAGCTGTGCAAGGTGGTACCATTCAATTGTTAGTGCAAACAAATTTAGGGCGGTTCCAAATTTCAAGTACATCGGATTCATGCATGGTACGAACTAGAGCTCAAGCTATGGCCAATGAGAGGATTGACAACTTTGAATCACAATTGAAATATGTACTATTGCAGCTGAAGAAATTAAATGAAACACTCTCAAAGGACAAGATGGAGGAACATGCGGAGGCATATATTGGCAATGAAAACATTGAGGGCGAGTCTAGTCAATCTCTTCACCTCTTTGGCACCCAACAACAATCCTAGCCATGACCACCCAAGCTAGACATGTATAAATTTGATGGCTCTCACCCAGCCACATGGATAGCACAAATGGAGGAATATTTCACACTTACTCACATCATGGATGACGCGACCCAGTTTAGTGTGGGTAACATGTACTTGGACAATGAAAGATGGCAATGGTGGCAATGGCATCAACATTTCTATGGAAAGCCCTTGACTTTGCAGACATTCAAAAAATCTCTTACAGATCGCTTTGACCATGAATCTAACTTTTTGGGTCATCTCACTAAGCTCCGATAGACAGGGATAGTGAATGAATATATTACAGTCTTTCAAGCCTTAGCCTTCTGCACAGGAGGTCTACACGATTAATTGTACTTGGAATGTTTTGTCAGTGGTCTCAAAGAAGCCATATAAGCCCAAGTATGACTGCAACACCCTATCTCATGGCTGGATGCTGGCAGGATAGATCATGAAGTAGAATGTGCATTAGCAGCCCAGTCCAATCGCCCAAATTTCATAGCCAAGGGTCGCCCCATCCAGGCTCAAAGCACTACCCAAACACTCAAGGTTCAAAAGGTGTCACCAGCAAAAATGGCGAAAAGAAGAAAGCAAGGATTGTGTTACTACTGTGATGAAAAATACTCCCCCAGGCATAAATGCAAGAAGCCCAAATTCTTTCAAATTGATGCTACTCATCACAGTTCATCAGAGGAAGCCCCACCACTCGAGGAACCAAAGGAGGAAGAAGGGGACAACCAATAGGACAATGTATCTGAAGAACCAGTTATCTCGCTGCATGCTTTGGCCAGGATTTCTTCTCCCCAAACTCTCAAAATTAGAGGTTTTATTAAGCATCGCCTAGTAGTAGTCTTGATTTAGAGTAGCAGTACACACAACTTTATCCATCAAAGAGTCACAGAAGCAGTGCATTGTTTTTTTTAGCAGTTTTTAACTTCCACATCCAAATTGCTAATGGGGGGACAATGAAATGTGAAGGCCGCTGTGAAAATGTCAAACTTCAAACGGGGGATTGTCAATTAACAACCCACATGTTTTCCATACACATGGGAGGGTGCGACATTGTCTTAGCTACTGAATGGCTTCGCACACTAGGCCTAATCACAATGGATTTCGAGGAGTTATATATGAGATTTAAGCAGAACAACCACACACATACCCTCTGCGGACTCCAGGCGGGAGATCCCTCTATCATCAGCTCACATCAGATGGAAAAATTGTTAAAAAACGGCCACCATGGAGTTATAGCCCAATTTAATGCCATCCAGGAATTCGAACCCAATTCTCTTCATATTCATCCTGAGATGCAACAGAGCTTAAACGACCACGTGCCAGTCTTTTACAAGCCTCATGAGCTTCCACCCTCGAGAGGGGAAGACGATCATAGCGTTACTTTGGTCCCAGGGGCCCAACCACCAAATGTGCACCCATATAGATATCCATTTGCCTAAAAGAATGAAATTGAAAAAATCATCAAGGAACTCTTGGAAGTAGGTGCCGTTCATCCCAACATTAGTCCTTATTCATAGCCGATGGTCATGGTGCTCAAGAAAGATGGGGAATGGTGTATGTGTCTAGACTTTAGGGCCCTCAATAAGTTGACATTCAAAGATAAATTTCCCATCCTGATTGTCGATGATTTGCTGGATGAACTAAGTGGGGCTCAATTCTTTACTAAGCTCAACCTTCGCTTGGGCTATCACCACATTTGCATGAAAGTAGTAGACATTCCAAAGACTACTTTTCGAACTCATGAAGGCCATTATGAGTTCTTGGTCATGCCATTTGGTCTTTGTAATGCCCTATCCACTTTTTAGAGCCTTATTAACCACCTGCTCAAACCATATCTCAGAAAATTTGTCCTTGTTTTCTTTGATGAGATCGTCATCCATAGTCGCACCTCAGCCACACATCTTCAGCATGTAGATCTACTCTTGCAATTGCTCCGCAAGCATAAATTATTTGTCAAGATGTCGAAGTGCTCTTTTGGCATGGAAGAATTTGAGTATTTGGGCCACATTGTGGGGCGTGAAGGTGTCGCGGTGGACCCCAAAAAGATCTAGACATCGCAAGATTGGCGTCAACCAAATACCTTGAAGAGCTTGAGAGGATTTTTGGGTCTCATAGGCTACTATCGCAAATTTGTATGCAATTATGGTTGCGTTGCTAGGTCCCTCACTCTACTCCTCAAGAAAAATTCATTCCTTTGGAATGATGAAGCATAATAGGCTTTTATAGCTCTCAAACATGCCATGTGTTCCACTCCAGTCTCAGCATTATCCGATTTCACCAAATATTTTTTCGTTGAATGTGATGCTTCTGGTATGGGTATTGGGGTGGTCTTAATGGAGGAAGGTCGACCCTTGGCCTTCAAGAGCCAACAACTAAGTGGGAATAATCTACGACAATCTACCTATGAGAAGGAGATGATGGCCATATTATATGAGGTAGATACCTGGCGACCATACATATTGGGGCGACGTTTCCAAATCCACAAAGACCATCAAAGCCTTAAATATTTTTTGGAGCAACGCTTATACTCTCCACAACAAAATAAATGGCTCGCCAAAATGCTGGGATATGATTATGAGATGATTTACAAGAAAGGGCGTGAAAATATTTTAGTAGATGCGTTATCCCGTGAATTTGAGGAGGAAAGTACCCTACTCGAAATTTCCCTTCCCATTCCAGAATGGATTGAAGGGGCTCACAAGGAATGGTTTTCACATCCCTGGCTCTCCCAACTCATTAATCAACTGTAACCAGATCCAAATTCCACAGCGGGCTACTCGTGGCAGGACGAGATTCTTCGCTACAAGGACAGAGTCGTAATATCACCAACATCCACCCTCAAAAGCTTCATTTTGGTGGAGTTGCACTCATCTCGCACTGTAAGACATTCAGGCTTTTAGAAGACATATGCTCGCACTCGACGATAATTTTTCTGGAGAGGCATGAAAAAGGGCAATCTTACTTTTGTAGATGAATGTGACGTCTGACTGTGCCACAAAGAAGAAACAATCAAATCCCCAGGTACATTATAGCCCTTGCCCATCCTTGCCTCAATCTGGATGGAGGTTTCTATGGATTTCATTTTGGGTCTTCCAAAGTCAGGAAAGAAGTCAGTCATCATGTTGGTTGTGGACAGACTTTCTAAGTATCCTCATTTTTGCACCCTACCCAACCCTTTTACACCGGCTTTGGTCGCTCAATATTTCATGGATCAGATCTTCAAATTGCATGGCATGCCCACTTCCATTGTGTCTGATCATGACTCGGTCTTCATCAGTAACTTTTGGTAGGAACTCTTTAGGCTACAAAGTACCCAACTATAACTCAGTACTTTCTATCATCCACAAACTGACAGTCAAACTGAAGCAGCCAACAAATGTCTGGAGACCTACCTTAGGTGTTTCACTTCAGAAAAGAAACATCTCTGGGTACAATGGTTACCACTAGACGAATGGGGACATAATATCAACTATCTGCCACCAACAAAATGACTCTATATGAAGCAGTTTATGGTCAACTCCCTCCTTCCCCTACTTCTTATATCAAGGGATGCTAGAAGGTACAAGTAGTGGATCAACTCCTACAGAACCACACAACCATGCTGGCCCACCTTAGAGAGAATCTTCATCAAGCCCAAAACTGCATGAAGAAATAGGCAGATAAATATCACTTAGAATGCCAATTTCTTCAAGGGGATTAGGTATTTTTGAGGTTGCAACCATATAAGAAGACATCACTCAAAGACAAGGTTTGTCAGAAATTATCTCCAAAATTCTATAGATCGTATTAAGTACTTCAACACATTAGAGAAGTTTTCTACAAGCTAGCTTTGCCAGCCACTGCAAAAATCCATCCAGTCTTCCATGTCTCATGCCTCAAGAAAGTGATTTGGAACCATTGAAGAATTCAAACCATTCTACCTGAAGTGGAAGAAGAAGGGTCAATCTGTCTCCAACCTGAACAGCTTCTTAACACATGAGAGTGACACCTGTGTGGCCACACGATCAGGTAAGTCCTCGTCAAGTGGAAAGACACCACTCCAGAAGATGCAACCTGGGAACCAAATACTATCCTTCAGCAATTTCTACAGCTTCAGCCTCAAAGACAAGGCTGTTATTATGGGGGAGGGCATGTTAGGGTCCCACCCTAACCCCCTTATTTATGTAATAGGATCGTGTCATAGTTATAGTTAAGTAAAGAGTAATTAAATTCCATATTAATAATTGTAAGTTTCTAGCCCACATTTAATGAAGGGACCACAGTTAATTGCAAATGGGCCATGCTATTAGATAGATGGTATTAATAAGAACCATGGTATTGCCCCACGGTATTGCATGTATGAATCCTATATAAAGGATAGAGACTCCCCTCGAGGAGCATCATGTCTTATTTTGTAATTGAGCTCAACTCTATTGGAGGTTGGCCCCTTGAAGATGCAAGTGAACATTGCTTTTGGAATAATAAAATACTTGCTGTTATTTCTTATTGTTCTATGTTCTAGGTATATTTATTTGCATATTTGGTATTCTGGTATTGTCTTGCAGGTTAAGAGCATAACAGAGAGGGAGAGTGAAAGAGACAGAGAAAGAGGAGGGGAGGAATGGAGAGAGACAGAGGGAGAAAACACAAGAGAGGAGCCAGGGGGACAAAGGGGGGAGAGGTATAAAAGGAGATGTAGGGAGAGGTAGAGGGAGTTAGAGGGATTGGGATTGGGGAGGGGAAGAGAGAAATAGATACAGGGATGGAGGGTGTGAATAGGTTAGGGAGAGGTAGGGAGAGTGGGAAAGGAGAGAGGTTGAGAGGGCGATATTGAGAAAAGGGAGAAGTGGAGCAAGGGAGAGAGAGAGGGGAGGGAAAGGGAGGATGGAAGGGAGGGGGGAGGAAATGTAGTTGGAGAGAGAAAGAGAGAGTGAAAGAGAGAAAAAGAGGTTGGGGAGGAGGAGTGTGAGAGGTGGAGGAATGTAATATAATCAAGTGATAGGGAGAGGGAGAAACATGTAGAGGAAGTGGTAGGGTGTATGTTATGATATAGAGGGGCAGGTGGCAGTGGGAAGGAGATGGGAGATTTATGGGAATAGAGAGAGGGGTAGAGAGAGAGCATAATGGGGAGAGCGAGATAATGGGAAGTGGGAAGGAGGGGAAGGGTATATGGGAAGAGAGAGGGGGGAGTGAGAGAGAGTAAAGGGGAGAGTGAGAGAATGTGAGGGGGTAAAAAGAGATAGAGAGGGAGAGAGAGTGAGGGAGAGAGGGAGAGAGAGGTAGAGGGAGTTGGAGGAGGGAGATATATAGTGGGATTGATAGAAGGATAGAGGGAGGGAATGGAGGAGGGGAGTGGTGTGAGAGAGAGAGTAGTAGTGGTGGAGAGAGAGGGAGAGTGAGAGTGGGTTTTGGTGAGGGGACAAGACTAGGAGAGAGAGATAGGGAGAGATAGAGAGATAAAGGGGAGGAGAGACAATGAGAGAGAGGGATAGAGGGATAAATAGATAGAGGGTCGGAGAGAGCTAGTTTGAGTGGAATAGAGGGAGAGAGGAATGGGGTAAGAGAGAGAGAGAGAGAGGGAGAGAGAGAGGGAAGGGATAGGGAATGGGAGAGAGAGAGAGTGGACAATGGAGGCAGAGTGAGTGAGAGGGAGAGAGACACAAATAGAGGGAGAAGGAGATGGGGAGGTGGTGGGAGAGGGATAGATGGAGGGAGGATGGGAGTGGGAGTGTTGGATGGTAAGAGAGGGGTAGTGGCAGAGATGTAGAGGGGGAGACCAAGTAGAGGAGGGACATGAACAGGGTGCGGGAGAGAGAGAAGGCGAGAGGAATACATGGGTAGGAAATAGAGAGAGAGTGCATTAGAGAGAGTGACACAACGGGATAAAGATAGAGGATGTGTGAGAGAGAGAGTGAAGGAGAGATGGTGGGAGGGGGAGGTGCAGAGAGAGAGGGAGGTGGCAAGGAGAGAGAGTGAGAGACAGAAACCAAGGGTGGGGAATGAGGGAGGGAGAGTGATAAAAGGAATGTGGTAGAATGGGAGAGGTGTGGGGCATAGGGATAGAGAGAATGTGGAGAGAGAGAGTGTGTAAGGGTGGGAGAGAGAGTGAGAAAAGGGGAATGAGGACAGGGAAAGGGGAATGCGAATGAGAGAGAGTGAGAAAAGGGGAATGAGGACAGGGAAAGGGGAATGACAATTTCATCGAATTAAATTAATATGTGAAATAATATTGTTACTAAACAAATAAATAAAACTTTGATTTACCATAGCAAACTCCTAATCTTGGATAACGATGTATGGTGGAGGCATGTATCCCATACAACTTAAAACTCCTCTCTCTTATGATGGGTCTTTATACATGATACACAATTATCCCTTCCCATAATCCTTCAATTCATCTACCAATGGTTGTAAGAAAACATCCATATTATTCACGTGTCTTCTACTAGGACTTTGAGAGCCAACATAAGATGTTCATTCTTCACCAAAAATAATGGGGGGATATTATTATTGATCACTACTATAGGGAAAACAAAATAGTTTGTGTTTTGGAGGGAATATGGGTTGACACTATCCATGTATATACTAAGTTGCAGACTTCATACTTCATCCTTTAATTTTTCAGGACATGTATCCTCTATATGCTTCATGGCTATTGAAGCTATTTGAATTTGCATAACTCGTAACTCACTTCTATGTGAGGCATGTGATCCCTACAACATAGATAATTCTTTGCAACGAAAGAGTTTTTGAATCCTTGGGATTATGATAATATGCCTTAATATATATGAGGATGACCGTGTGATTGACGTGGCTTTTTAATTATGTTACCTGTCACTCCCACATCTAAAACATATCTCTTTACCTACATATTCTCCTCTATATAGAATATAATCATTCAAACATGCATCATATGGTATGTACTCAACGCCCAACATTTTCAAGTACTTTGCCTCTTTGCAACTACTTGACAAGATATTATTGCTTAGAAGAACTTTATCTTTAAGTATCATGTAGTTGCTGGGGAATATAATTGTATAATGTAAATATTTAGCATTCATAAAATCAACCATTTTAAATTTAACCGTGTGACAAAATATAAGGAACTTGATTGGTAATACAAGTCAATTAACTCAATATTCTGGAGAAACACACATTCCACATGAAAAAAATCACATTATAAACAACATCGTTGTCCCTATCTTAGTACACTTTGACTTTCAGTCAGGTCTAAAGAGAGGGGTGGTGGACGAATATTTTAGGCTTTTGAAAAAGGTATCAATAATAGAATCATCATCCCCTAGCTCATCATTCTAGAATGCATCTAAAAACATTGCCTCTGTGGAAGTCGTATCCCTTAAGTAATAATCAGTACCAACCTCCATTTGATTGCCTCCATTTGCAACTTGTGATGAAGAAATATCATTGTTGTAGTCATTCCTAATTGGTGAAGCCGGACACGGTGTGGATCGAATATGTGGTTGATTCAACCATTCTTTATATTCTTCCTCTCTGATTATTTTTCTTAATGTAGCCTTCTCTCGAGTCGACATTGTTTTTGGGTGCTCCAGAACATGGTAGGTTGGTCTCTCATCATAACTAGAATCTCAATTTCAAAAAATATTGAATGACATCATTCTTAAGAA
>APFE030128771.1:327908-350321 GCA_000404065.3 Pinus taeda | reverse complement strand
CTCGAAGTCTCTGGAAGGAGCTCTACAGCTAACTTAAGAGATGGAATTTCACATTCAATCGGAAAGATAGATTCCATCCCATAAACCAACTGAAAAGGTGTAAAACTAGTAGCAGTCTTTACGGAGGTCCGGTATGCCCAAAGAGCCGAATACAGCATAACGTGCCAATTGGACCGATTTTTATCGATTGTCCGTTGGAGTATCGTCTTAAGAGTTTTATTGACTACTTCGACTTCTCCATTGGCCTGAGGATAATAAGGAGACGAATGCTCTTGCTAGAAACCTAATTTAAGAGCCAATTCAGACATCAGTTGATTCTGGAAGTGACTGCCATGATCAGTGACAATATCTCTCGGGACACCGAATCTTGAGATAACCTAATTGAAAAGAAACAAAGCTACCATGTCACTATCGTTTTTATAAGTGGGCATGGCCTCGGCCCACTTCGTAAAGTGGTCTACAGCCACAATAATATACTTGTGATTTGCCGCTGAAGGCAGATTACAAGTTGTAAAATCAATACCCCACTTAGTAAAAGGACCGACAGTGACAACAGGAAAAAGAGGATCTGGATGAGCATGCATCTTGCGAGTAAAGATTTGACAAGCATGACAATGTTTGACCGCTTCCACACAGTCTTTAAAAAGTGAAGGCCAAAAATAGCCAGCACGTATGATGCGCTGGGCTGTAGCAAGCCCCAATAGATGACCACCACAAGCTCCACTGTGGCAATCATTAAGCACTGACTCTGCTTCCTCCAAGGTTAAACAATGCCGAAGGATTGAATCAACCCCTCTACAGTATAAGGTATCACCAATGATAACATAATTTTTAGCCAGGTGACGTAATTTACGACGTTCATCCTTGGAGAAAGCAGAGGGAAACTTCGAAGTCTGGAGATAGACAATGATATCTCCATACCAAGGGTCGAGTGAAGAGATGAGGAATAAATGTTCGTCAGGAAAACTTTCTTTATAAACAGTATCCTCTCCACAAGGCAGCTCAGAAATTAGCTCAGCGAAAACCATGGATTTCTTAGACTTGGCTGACAAGAACTCGAGATTGAATTCTTGCAAGATGACTATCCATCTATTATACTTGCCCCCAATCAATTGCCTACTGAGGACAAATTGAAATGGATTGACCACCGCTAAGACAAAAGTTTTGCATAGAAAGATATAATGACGGAGCCGCTGGACAGCATCAACAACTGCCAAGGCCAACTTCTCAACCAGAGAATAGCAAAGTTCAGGACCTATTAAGCCTTGGCTCAAATAATAAATCACGTGCTCGGTGGAGCATCATCCTCCTGAACGAGAACCATACCAATGGTTGATTCTACTATAGCGAGATATAAAAGGAAGTCTTTGCCATAATCCGGTGGACTCAAAAGCGGGGTAGAGACTAGTGCTTTTTTCAGAGCATCGAACGATCGTTGCACAAAGTTGTCCCATACAAATGGAACTCCTTTCCGTAGCAAACGCATGAACCCTTTAGTAATCTTGGCATAGTTCGCTATAAACAGCCTTAAGAAATTAGCCTTCCCTTGAAGACTCTGAAGTTGACGAATTGAGGACAGGAGAGGCAACCGAACTATTGACTCAACCTTGAAGGGATCAACCCGAATCCCTTCATTTGACACAACGAACCCTAACAACCGACTGGACGTAACCGCGAAAACGCACTTGTTGGGATTCAACCGAATTTTATAAAAACGACATTACTTGAAAACCATTCGAAGGTGACTAGGGTGATCAGTTCTCTTTCGAGAACGAGCAGTGAGATCATCCAAGTATGCTTCGATGACGTGCTTGATGTCGTGGAAAGAATATGACATCGCCCACTGAAAGGTGGCTCCAGCATTTTTAAGACCAAAAGGCATCTTTCTATATGCAAAGGTACCCGAGGGACATATAAAGGTTGTCTTATGTTGATCTTCAGGACGGATAGAAACTTGATTATAACCAGAGAATCCATCCACGAAGGAAAAAATCTCATTACCCGCACACTCGTCGATAATCTGATCAACGAATGGCGTGGGGTAATTATATTTGGGACAAGCCTTGTTTAGGTCCCTAAAATCGATGCATACTCGGATTGTTCCTTTCTTTTTATCTACAGGGACTGGATTAGAAACCCAATCAGTAAGAGGAACAGGGTATATGAAACCCGCCTTTAGCAGCTTCCCCACTTCCACTTTGATAGTTGCTGCTTTCCTAGGGTTAACCGGTCGAAGCTTTTGATGAACTGGTTTGGCGTTTTCATACGTCTTGATCTCATGTTGAACTATAGATGGGTCAATGCCAGGCATTTCTTCTTAAGACCACGCAAATACATCCCGAAATTCTTTGAATAGGTCAGTGTAAATTTGAATTTCTTCAGGGGAACACTCACTTCCGATGAAGAGATTCTCGATCGTGTTAGGGTCCCTAGAGATGTTTATAGGTGTTGTTTTTGAAATCACCGACATATTACCTTTGGCACGAATGTGTGCTGGAGCCAAAGGGTTTGACACCGTACAAACATCACTAGTACAGAGCTCGGAGAATCTAGATTCTACCTCCTGCAATGGAGGAAGAAATTATGAACAATGGTGTAAATCTTCCCAAGGTCGATCTATACCCATCATTGCTTCGAGTATTGCTTCTTCTGAAGGTAAAACTGAATCTAAGCAGTTCAAAGCAGAGGTAGAATCAAGGCTCCAAGCCAGGGCCACATCGCCATCTAACTCCTCTTCGGAAAAAGAAGTATAATGGTCATCTGCAGAGTTGACAATAGACCGATATCTAAGCCCAGCTGCAGATATAGGAAATGCCATTCCATTCCCTTGTCCTTCAACTAATGTGGTCATAGGTGAAGGCAAGGCCCAAGGGTCTGAAAAATATCGAGTTCGGAAGAATGCTTCTCGAGAAGACTCCTTAGATGATGAAATGGCATTGATTTTAGCGATAGGAGAGGGAAACTCAAAAGTACCCATCAATGAGGAATACATCCCTACTCCTAGATTCTCAGTAGGCAGACGAGGGTTATCCACTAAAGGAACGGTAGAGTCGGAGCTTGCTTGAGGATCAACTGGACAATAATCCAATTGATCAACCTTCACGATTTTCCCCTCATGAGGAAAGCAAATGACACAAAACAGAGTCGAAACAACGGCATCCATTTCATATACCCAGTTCCTTCCTAAGAGGAGATTATAGTCTAGGTTAGCATCTACGACTTCTACTTCAATATTGACGACCTTCCCCCCAACACATATAGGAAAGGCCTGGATAATCCCATGCGGCTTATGAGAATGGCCATCGAATGCAGTCAAGACGGTAGGTGAAGGAACAGCTGAAGGCGATCCAATAGCCTTCCAACATGACATTGACATGATGCACATGGAAGCCCCTTCATCAATAACGGTATGAAAAATGTTAATTTTCCGGTATGTAGACTTTATTTGAAAAGCCACATGATGAGGGAGTTTCTTTTTGACATTTAACATGTCGAAAGTGAGCACTAAAGAATTAGTTGGATCGACTGCCCCAATTGTGGAAAGTAAAGCACTTCTCTGAGCCGGACACGACTGGAGAACCTCTAAAGCGGACATGGCGCACGGACTCCGAGCCACATCCTCCACAATGGAGTAATTATGGGCGGCCCTAGCATTAGGATTAATAGCCGCGCGTTTAGCGGAATCTTTCGGTATCCGTGGTATAGTCTCAATAGGGGGTCGCTCGATATGAAGGTCAGTACTTCTGGGAACAGCCTTGTCCTTGGAAGTTTTGGCTTCACCATAATCACGTGACTGAGTAGCCACATGGACGTTAGAACCCATCATGAAAACATTCGATGATTTTTCCCCTTCCTGGTTTCCCCCTGCGGAGGTTTCAGGGTTTGAACTTGCTCCAGCAAGAAGTTGCTACCCTTGGGGAAAAGGGTTGGTTAACACAGCTTGGGAACTAGAAGTCCCTTGCTACCCTAACAAGCGCTGAGCATCCTCAATCTTGGGGCAAAGATGAGTTAAATGGTCTCCACTGCACAACTTGCATGGAAACTTGACTTTCTTTTTTGACTCATTTCTACCACTACCAGCATTATTGCCGGATTTATTTGCATCAGGCTTCCCATCCTGGTTCTTTTTCTTACCTCGTCCTTTCTTTTTCCCATTGGAATTTTGATTTCCTTTGGGGTTATCAGATTGGACAGCATTAATCGAAGAAGTTTGGGAAGGTGAAGGGTTAGACGATGTGACTTGGTTGTCAGAAGCAGTTTGTAAAGACAACTACTGCAATTGATTCAACAAGTTCACAGTATTCGTGTCTACCGACCCAAAAATACCATCCGTGTGGGGACCTGGCTTCGACTTAGCTACGTCAACCTTAGACCCAGGAGCATCTGGCAAGTATTTTTGTAGGATCCCAGACTGAGAGTAGATCAATTCTAATTGCTGGGCCCTAAAAATGGCTTGCTCCTCAGAATAGACTCCAGACATGGAGACATCCTTGGAGATCTCAGGTATCAAAGATTTCAAGAACCACTCGAGATGGTATTCCAGAGGGATATCAGCTTTAATGAGCCTCTTTCTCCATCTCCATTCCTGAATATGATCAGAAATGTGAGTTGCCTTATCTTGACGAAAAGTGGCCAGTAGTTCAATTCCGACATCATACTGGACAGGCAACTGAAAATGGTTTAAGAAAATATTGGCTAAGTCAGCGAATGATGTAAAGCTGCCCCCAGGCAACTCTATATACCATTTGGCCGCATTACCAGTCAAGGTGCATTGAAATAGTCTCAACCTAACCGAGTCATTGATCAGGGAGTTCATTGAGCACCACAAGTGGAACGTGGTTACATGGTCGCCTGGGTCCTCACCACTCTTCCCTTCGAATTTTGGAATGTCCGAAGGGAGTTTGGTTGGGACCGGAGGCCAGGCTGGATTGTACTTGATTGGATCATTGGTTAACTTAGTGAGATCTGGCAAGTTCAATGTTTCCAGAAATGGAAGTCTAGGAGGAGCTTGGGGATTCCACCCTGATTGGGCAGAACTCCCAAAGCTCTGAAAAGATTGGCCTGGATTTTGGAAGGCACCAGGTTGCCCTCTTTCCAGACCTGGTCTCAAATTTAAAAAACAGTGTTTTATTCCTTGTACGCGACATTTCCCTGAGTTAAACGCATGTATACGCGGGTAGGCATATACCCAACCCGCGTATATGTATTAAAACACTTAAAAAAATATAAAACTCCTTATTTTCGGGCGGAGATCGCGGGATTTACCTGCTGATCACCTATTAGTGCTTGTGGCCCAACTATTCCCAACCAACTCCCAACTAAAAAACTACTTTGGGAGTGGTATAAAAAGACATCAAAGGGAAGGCCTAAAGGAGGAGAGAAGAGAGAGAAAGGTTATTATAATGAGATTTTTCCCCTGACCAGGTTTGAAGACCCTTGTGCCTTCTGCACTTCCCCCATTTGTACAGGAAACCCTTGTTTCCTTGTGTGTTGATGTTCATCCATTAGTTATGGCATCATGGAGTGAGTCTTGGAAGGAGATATGCTAAAGGCTTGAGGCTGGACGGATCCAGAAGGAAGCTTTGCTTGGAGCCTGCGAAAGGTTACTCAGGTGATATTACTCCTTTTGTACATTCTATTTTTCTATAATAAAGAAACACGTCTTGGTTCCCGATATGCTTCTTCTTTATGTTTATGATGTTCATGTTTGAATTTCATATGTGAATGGTTGTTTAAAGTTAATAACTAACTACCTTCTTTTATAACATGAAGATGATTTCTTTATAAGTCTTTGTCCACATACTACTGTATTCTATGGAATTGGTTGTTTTACAGGACAAAGGAGTGAAAGGGACTTGAAGAAGGGTCTGGATCCTTGAGGAAATTCTCGAATGTAGGACCTGAGGTACGCCCCTCTTACTATAGAATTTGCTTTTAATAGAATAATGGCTGTGAGAATGTGTGTTTCTCTGTTTAGACAACTTTCAGTCTACCAGGGTTTCCACCCAAAAGCCCTAGGGGAGCAATTCCCTCAACAGAATTGGCGACTCCACTGGGGACAACACTCTTGTTGTTCCTAGTTTGGGTGTTTGTCAAGCCAATCAGGGCTCAGTTGCTTGTTGGTTTGTTGTTACTGTCTGGTCTGTTCTTGAATTCTAAGTTTTTCCAGTTTCTTCAGTTTGTTTTTTATTTTTCTTGAAATCTTTCATATACGCTGTTTTCCTTAGTTACAGAAGCGTATGTACGCTTGTTTCTTGAAGTAAACCCGCGTATACGCAGGTTTCCTTAGGCACAGTCACGTATACACGCAATCTGCACATAAGTACAGTTGCATATATATTGCAATTTTCAAGATTTATAAATTTTTGTGTCTCTGAAGGTTTGTCTAGTGGTTTGATTCAGTTTGAAATAGTCATTTTTTTAGTATCAGTTGTTTGTTTTACAACAAGCGTCTTACTCCGATTTCTCTTTGATTATAAGGAGTATTGGTCTTGTTTTGTTTTTGCAAGCGTCATTGTTTTTTGCTAAAAGCACGCAAGATTTCTTGTTGGAATCTTGGCTGCTCTGGTTTATCAGGGTAGAAAGATTGTTACCAATCTTTGTGTTGAATTTGGTTTTTGGTGACTTTTTGTTTGCTTGACAAAACCGCTTTTTGTGACCATTCACTTCTTTGTTTCATGAAAGTTGTCGATTGATGCTTTCTTGAAATTGTCTTTTTGATCTTTTTTGGTCTTTGCTGCCAAAGCTTTCATTGTTGCTTTCGATTGTTAAAAAGCATCTTTAAACACATTTGTTTTTGTTGAGTTTTCATCCATTGTATGGTGTCAGCTTGCAAAAGTGTTTGTTACTTATTGTTGCAATCGCAAAGTTTCAGTTTTGTTGAGAGCATTTTTGAAAAGACTCTTTTGTTGTTGCTTCGAAGAAAACTTTTTGAAAGACTTTGTTTTGCTTTCTTGAACTTGTTTTTCATTTAGTTTCCTTTTAGTGAATGAAAGAGCTTTATGTTTGTCTTGAATTTTGTTTTTAGTGTTTAGACGAAATGAATGGTAGCATCTCATATTCCATCTAGACATTCTAAGTGGCAAAAGAAAATTTGATAAGCAAAGCAACTTTCATTTCTTGTTTTTAGAGTTGTTTTGAATCTTGCATCAAGCATATAGTTGTTGCATTAGGATAGATTTGCATCTCTTTAGGCATACATAACTTTGTTAACTTTTGTGAGTGTGAAGTGTGAATTAACGAAAAGAAAAGAAAAGTTTGTTTCATTAGAAGTTTTCCTTGAACCCTATAGAAATTACTCTTCATCAAAAAACAAAGACAAGTGCACATGCATATAGTCAGGTTTTATTAATTTATTTTGCGTCGAAAAAACACCACTAGTTTCACTTCCATCATCCCCTGACTTAAAGAACAGCCCATTTTAAAATCAAGCGCCAACTAAAATTCACTAGAACGTTTTCTTAAGTTAAATACACCAACAAGTTTTAGGATTTTAGGGCCTTGGATTAGGCGAGTGGAGAGTTAACTCTCCAAGGCCATTTAAACATCAAACATAGGAGTCTGAATAACGAGAGAAAATCCAATAGCGTTAGGAAGACCATGAAAGCTCCAGATCTGAGAGTTAAGCATGAGGGTCTGTGAAGACAGGGAAGAGAGATACCCCCTCTCCTACTTGTTCGAACTTACCTCACGACTGTTCCGCCTGGCTTCTGCGACGAGTTGGTATCCATAGTTGCTACTCTTAGGGAACTACATAGGTGGTTGCGGAGGGGAATCCTGTGGCACCTGAGGTTGACGTTGTATCACTCTCGACAGTACTACTGGAGGGCACCCTTGCGAAGCTTGGGGGCTTGCACCAGCGTAGGCTGTTGTTAGGAGGTCAGCGTAACTTCCTCTATTACCTTCGCTGATAGGCCCGGGCCCTCATCATCCCAGACTATCTTCGAAAGGCCCCTTATTTTACTTTCTCGTATTTTGGTGTTCGGTCCTAATCACCCGAAGCGGAAATATTTTGGAAGTTGTTTGACTGGTTGTATCTTTAGGGACTTTATAGTGGGTGCTTTGTGCTCTTAGTCAGCCTAGCATTCAATTTTTTTTTAGTCTTTAGTTAGATTTTAAACAAGAAATTCAAAGTGGCTAACCAATCTCCTAGAAGGTCTCGAAGACTTTGTGGTCTTTCACCACCAATTTTAGAGCCTTCTCCGAGAAGGCACATAGGTAATAATACCGGTGGGTTTCATCCCACGGAAATTGACGCATCGGGGATTGATCCTTCTCTCGAGGGCATTAGTATTCAAGCAAGGCCTGGTACTTCCGTAAAACAAGAGAGGAACACTCCAGTTCTTTATCGAGTTCGCTTACAAGCGGAGGATAACATAGAGGTAGAAGAACTTTCAGAGTCGTTAGCGGCTCCGAATTCTCCCCTACCATCTAGTCTTCCACACGTATTACAATACGTTGGGACTCCAACGCATAGACCGTCAAGTTCAAGTTACGCTACGCGCTTACCTTAGATGACCACTACTGGAAGCATGGCTTCTACAAGTGCTACGGCTGTACAGACTCCCATATCTATACAAGGGGGAGGAACTATTTCCATCCCCTCCATCTCTTTATTCAGATCTTTTGCTAGCACGTCTTTTGTTGGGTCTACCTCCATTCCGTCCACGAGTGGAAATTCCCAAACCAATGCTTTTGGTTCTGGATTCTTCCCATTTGGCACCCATTCACAGGGCATTCCTTCAGCTCTGTTCAGGGCTTCCACCTCCATGATGAGTGGATCGGCTTCGTTCCAAGGTTTTCCATTCGGAAGTGGTCATATACCACATTCCAACCCAACGATAGGATCCATGCTTTTTTCTTCTATAGGACAAAGCAGCAATCCTTTCCAAGGTTGGAATAACCCTAGGCTTAGTAGTGCTGGAACTGGGAATCCATTTTTCGGCCAATATGGGAATAGGCCATATACCACAGTTAGTTCATTCCAAAGTATTCCTCCCCTAGCTTCGGCTTGGAATCCATATCAGGGGTTATCAACTCCTTATAATCCTTTGGGAGGAAACTTTGCTGGGTATGGTGGATATACGGCCGGAGTTGGTCAAACTCCGAGTTTTTCTGGGTCACAAGGCTTGCCTTTGGGTTCAGCGGGTTCTACTGGTTACTTCGGGCAGCCTGGTGCCTTCCAAAATCCAAGCCAATCGTTTTAGAGCTTTGGGAGTTCCGCCCAGTCAGGGTGGAATCCGCAAGCTCCTCCTAGACTTCCGTTTCTGGCAACGTTGAACTTGCCAGATCTCACTAAGTTAACTAACGATCCAATCAAGTACAATCCGGCTTGGCCTCCGGTCCCAACCAAAATCCCTTCAGTCATTCCAAAATTCGAAGGGAAGAGTGGTGAGGACTCGGGCGACCATGTAACCACGTTCCACTTATGGTGCTCATCGAACTCCCTAATCGATGACTTGGTTAGGTTGAGATTATTTCAATGCACCTTGACTAGTAACACAGCCAAATGGTATTGTTACATAAAAATATCGTCACCTTGATTATTTGTAGTCGGCGTAGGCCTATCATCACCTATACCAGCTTCCTAAGCAAGTCTTAAACCTCAGCTCTTCAAAATAAGCTTGAAAAAAGAGAGAAAGACATCAAAAAAAGCAATGTAACTCTGGTTCCGCACTTTCTCTTAGCTTTTCCTGTGGGCCCGCACCTTTTGTTCAAGATATCTGCGTACTTATACGCTCTGTATGTAAAGGGGAGGCTGTGTACCCCTGTAAAAGTCAAAAGGCACAATTTTTATCTTAAAAAACTCATCTTGGGTTGATTCTAGGGTTTTCTAGAAGGATTTGTTACGTGGATTGTTCGCTCCAAGTGGTTCATGCATCCCATCATAGGAGGAACTAATCCCTTGTTGAGAGGAGCTATCCCTTTAAAGGAGGACTCTATCCCTTTAAAGGAGGAGTTGGTAACTGATCTCCATTGCACTATAAATTGAGGCATTGGGTCAGTGGCAAGGGAGGTTAGAAGCTGAACTTTTGAGGGTAAATGCTAGTGAAATCAAGACTTCCTATTTGATCTTAAGAGGAGAGATCACATACCTTTTTGGCCCCATTAGGGAGTGAGTGAAGCTTGTCAAAGTAGAGGAGACTTCTTGTTGGACCCTAGAAGGAGCTTGTACAGCGTCAAGGCAAAGGTTGTAAGGTTCTTTTCTTTTGAATTAATACAATCAAGCTCATTTTTCTCAACAAGTATCTTATGTTATTTGTTTCATGGACTCTTTGACTTTCATGTTAAATATGTTTTATAATATTGGATATTCAGGTGTTATTTAATTGTTTTCCTTGTTTGTGCTTGCAGGTTTGCGATAAAGGAACTTACTTGGATCAAAGAAGAGAAGGCATCTCCGAACTTGCGTTGGACATGAGGTAGGCCCTTAAACACACTTGTTTCCCATTACTTATAAAGTGCATTTAGAGAAAGATAGTGTTTGGTTGGTTTGTTTGTCATTAGGTCTTCATTAGATTCTAGGAAGGTCTCTCTTGTTCGCAAGATCGACTGTTTCCGCGTGACACTGCGCTAGATCCACACAAATCAGAATACCCTTATTACACTTATTACAGATTGAATCACTTATTACTGGTTTTGCGTAGTTAAAACGTTCTTTAAGCAAACATTTATTACTTTTGGTTACTTCGCGCATCAAGATTAACCCACTTCACATGTATTCAACCGTAGCAAATGCAAAAATCATAATAGTTCATTCATCATAAGAGAGTAAAGTTGCAATCAACACATAATTCAGAAGAAACTTATCTTTATTATCAATCTTCAACAATACATCTAGATCCACCCTGCGCAGTCAGCTGCAAGGGTCCGCGCACATAGCTGTGGACTTTCCAGGCCTCTGCACACACAGTTGTAGAGCCTCTACCTTCTACCCTACTCCCTCGACTCAAACTTACAGATGCTTTCAAGCTATTGCCTTTAAGGACCCATTACATTGCATTTTCCTAAAGAACTACTTTCCCTCATAGAACCCCACTCTATTTAAAATTTCCCTTGTTCCGCGATCCCTCCGCAGGCCGGCTCTATTATTATTTCTTTACATTATTTTTGGGCGGACTACCCTTTGACTCAACCTACTATAGTTCGCGCTTCGCGCTTTCCGCGGAGTCTTTTACCCTAATAAAGGTCACACCACCACATCGTACTATCCGGCAAGAGAATTGATCCGTATTGCCCTCATCATGAGCACCAAGGAAGTTGAAAACAGTTTGTGGTTTCAAGCAGTGTCGCGACATTACAAAGATGTCATCTTGAAAGCTCAAAAGGCCTACCACTGATAGTCCATAGAAAGAGTCGACACAGGAAGCAAAACACTCTAAATCCCCATGGACACTGAATACCAAGAAGAAACCTCCACTCCCAAAATCAGTTCAATAGTCGCCACGACACTTGTAGTTTGAAAAGTCCACAATGAAGGAAAAAGGTAAAACTTTTATCGTTGATAGTGAGGAAGAAACAGAAGAGTCTCCCATGATGGTCGAAGACCACATCCCTGACGAAGACCCTGTATAGCTAGTACGATGACCCAAGTATATGCCTCCAAGAAAGGGGACAAACAAGCTACCCACAAACCTGGATGAATTCAGCAGTATAATCACTACCCCCTCTCTCTTGAAAGATGTCCCAATAGAAAACTCGGTTATTGGCCATGTCGTGACAATGAAATTCAATGATTGCAGCCTTGCAAATTGAACAAAATAAGTAAAGAAATAGTAATAGAGTCAGCCCACAGAGGGATCACAGGCCAAGGGAAATTATAAATAGAACGGGGCTTTATGAGGGAAAGTAGTTCTTTTGGAAGATGGAATGTAATGGGTCCTTAAAGGCAATAGCTTGAAAGCATTTGTAAGTCCGAGTCGAGGGAGTAGGGTAGAAGGTATAGGCTCTGCAGCTATGTGCGCAGAGGCCTAGAAAGTCCACAGCTCTATGCGCGGACGCCTGCAGCTGAGTGCGCAGGGTGGATCTGAATGTATTGTTGAAGATTGATAATAAAGATAAGTTTCTCCTGAATTCTGTGTTGATTGCGACTTTACTCTTTTATAATGAATGAACTATTATGATTTCTACATTTGCTATGGTTGAATACATGGGAACTGGGTTAATCTTGATGAGCAAAGTAACCAAAAGTAATAAATGTTTGCTTAAAGACCATTTTAACTAGATCAAACCAGTAATAAATGATTCAATCTGTAATAAGCACAATAAGGGTATTTCGATCTGCATGGATCTGGCATAATGCAAGGCTGCAGAATAGTGCGCGAGCCCCAAACCACATCCAAGACATCCCTAGGGTGTGAAAAACTAGTTCCAGCACCCTCCCCTGCTACCTTGAGTGAGACCTTAGTCTGCGCTTCGCGAGCTATTTCCAAAACGGCCGGTAGCTGTGGGATTTGTTTGTCTAAATAATTCTTCCGAACCTGGGTCATGCCTAAATAAACCAACAAATGGTTCCGTTCCGTGTAGATCGCTGAGTTGAAATTGCAGGTCCCACCACCAACGCCCCTAGAGGTCGTAGTACAACGTAAAAACATTATTGATATGGGGCACATGATGCTTGCATGGTCACTTGAAGAATGTACCGAGTTGCTAACTCAGTCGATTGATATGCTCACTGTCCTTCAGGAAGATCCCACAACCCGTAGGTTGGAAGCAGAGGCCTGGGTACTTCAGCACACCTACGGTCAGCTCCGGGGAACTGTGCAGACCGTTGCTATTCTGCAACGGTTGGCTAAGATGAAGGAGGTGTAGGACATGAAAATCCAAGCCGAAGCTGCGAGACAAAAGGAAGCGGTGGTGAAATCTCGTATCCAACCATGGTTGGGTGAGGCATTTGCAGTTTCAACCACCATAGAGTATAAAGTAGCACACATGAAGGCTGAATGTGCTAGGATGGAGACAACCGAGATAGGGGCAAAAATATCAGCACCACAAGTGGAACGGATGAAACGCATGACAGAAGAACTTGCTGCTAGTCCCGGTGACGCACTGAATTGTTAGCTGACCTCCGTGCAAAGATGGATGCACCAGCTCAGTGACTCGGGATGAGTCACGATGATTGTATTGGGGGACTATTGGGTAGTGAAAGACCTGTGGAATGAGTATGGGGTGCGAAGCCCGAAATATTTGGTAATATTAGGTTAAAACACTCAGTGGAAAGCACGGAGCATGAGCTATAGTAGGTTGATTCAAAGGGTAGTCCGCCTGAAAATAATGTAAAGAAATAGTAATAGAGTCAGCCCGCAGTGGGATCGCAGGCCAAGGGAAAGTATAAATAGTGTGAGGCTCTATGAGGGAAAGGCAGTTCAGTTTTGGGTTTTTGGTCCTAAGATGTAATGGGTGAATAGTCTGAGAGCAATTGTAAGTCCGAGTCAAGGGAGAAGGGTAGAAGGTAGAGGCTCTGCAGCTATGCGCGGATGACCTAGAAAGTCTACAGCTATGTGTGTGGACCCCTGTAGCTGAGTGCGCAGGGTGGATCTGGATGTATTGTTGGAGATTGATAATAAATATAAGTTTCTTCTAAATTCTGTGTTGATTGTGACTTTACTATTTTATGATAAATGAACTATTATGATTTCTACATTTGCTACGATTGAATACATGTGAACTGGGTTAATCTTGATGCGCAAAGTAACCAAAAGTAAGAAATGTTTACTTAAAGACTGTCTTAACTAGATCAAACCAGTAATAAGTGATTCAATCTGTAATAAGTGCGATAAGGGTATTCCGATCTGCGCAAATCTGGCGTAGCGCGAGGCTGCAGAATAGCGCGTGAGCCCCAACCCACGTCCAAGACATCCCCAAGGTGCAGAAACCTGATTCCAGCACCCTCCCCTACTACCTCGGGTGAGAACTAAGTCCGCACTTCGCCAGCTATTGCCGAAAGGGCCAGTAGATGTGGAATTTGTTTGGCTAAATAACTTTTCTGAACCGAGGTCAAGCGGCAACGAAACCATTTGTTGGCTTATTTGGGCTTGACCCAGATTCAGAAGAATTATTTAGCCAAACAAATCCCTCAACTACTGACCCTTTCGACAACAGCCCGCAACTATCAATACCAGACTCCTTAAAGAGTCCTACTCCTCCCTTGGCCAGATTACTACCTTCGGGAGCATGCCTGGCGGAGAGATGCTAAACAGCTCCATCTATATTTCCGAAACACAGCTAGTTAAGGATTGTACAACCACGATAGTGGCAAAGTTCTTTGTTCGAGAATGTGTTAACCAGGTTTGGGTGTCCTAAGATTCTCATGAGTGATCGAGGAACGCATCTTTTAAACGAAACCATCAACATGCTCACTGGGGAATCCCAGATATATCACCAATAGGGCACACCATACCATCCGCAAGCAAATGGGACCGTTGAGGCATTCAACAAAATTTTGGAAACCACACTCACTAAGATCTGCAATGCGCGATGGAATGATTAGGACTTGCGCATCCCTACTGTGTTGTGGGCATACCGAACCATGTGCAAAAAGTTGACAAGCCAGACATCATTTCGACTCGTTTATGGTAAGGAGGTCATGTTGCCTATGTAATATATCGTGCTCAGTCTACGTATTGCAGCAGCTACAGGAATGACAGATCATGGGGCCTTGGAGGAAAGGCTCGCACAACTCGACGAACTCGATGAAGAACGCTTTTTGGTGAGATTTCATCAGCAAGTACAAAAATAGTGCGAGAAAGCTTGGCATGATCACCATGTCAAGGTGCGCACATTCAAGAAGGATGATCTCGTATTGTTATATGATAGTAAATTCGAGAAATTCCCAAATAAACTTCACATGCATTGGTTGGGACCTTATGTCGTCAAAGAAGTAACTGATGGGGGCGCAGCTCAGCTAGCTAAGCTCAACGGAGACCCCTTCCCAGGAAGAGTGAATGGCAGTCGCCTAAAGCTCTATACGGGTAAACTGACTACCTAACTAATTGTTCCAGGGAGATTCTCACCGGTCCGCCTACTTGAAAGAGAGCGAGGGACGATAAAGCAATCTCGAGGATAGAGGCATGGGTATCAGGGTGTGCATACATCTGGCCAACAATCAGGGGCATGGTTCCACGGACAAAGCCATGTGGGTGCATTGTTCCAAGGAATGATGACCATTAATACCATTGTTCATGACAAGAAGGTTGCATTATGGCAAAAGGGAGCAGGCGGCACGCAATTAAGAGCAAAAATACGACCCAAATATGAAATGATCGGCCACAGATTTCACACGGGAAGGTTACACGAGTTGGAACGAGCAACTATATGGTCTTGACCCAGGTTCAAAACAATTATTTAGCCAAACAAATCCCGCAGCTACCGGCCCTTTCGGCAACAGTCCGTGAAGCGTGGAATGAGGTCTCACCCGAGGTAGCAGGGGACTGTGCTGAAACCAGGTTTCCACACCCTCGGGATGTCTTGGATGTGGTTTGGGGCTCACGCTCTATTCTGCAACCTCAAGCTACGCCAGATCCGTGCAGATCGTAATACCCTTATCGTGTTTATGACAGATTGAATCACTTATCACTGGTTTGATCTAGCTAAAACGGTCTTTAAGCAAACATTTATTACTTTGGTTACTTTGCGCATCAAGATTAACCCATTTCACATTTATTCAACAGTAGAAAATGTTGAAATCATAATAGTTCATTCATCATAAAAGAGTAAAGTCATAATCAACACAGAATTTAGAAGAAACTTATCTTTATTATCAATCTTCAACAATACATCGAGATCCACCATATGCACTTAGCTGGAGGGGTCCATGCACACAGCTGTGGACTTTCCAGGTCTCTGCGCACATAGCCGCAGAACCTCTACCTTCTACCCTACTCCCTTGACTCAGACTTACAGACGCTTTCAAGCTATCACCTTTAAGGGCCCATTACATTCCATCTTCCAAAAGAACTACTTTCCCTCATAGAGCCTCGCTCTATTTTTATTTTCCCTTGGCCCGCGATCCCTTCGCAGGCCGACTCTATTACTATTTCTTTACATTATTTTTGGGCAGACTACCCTTTGACTCAACCTACTATAGTTCGCGCTCCGCGCTTTCCGCGAAGTTTTTTACCCTAATATTACCCACAATTCCGAGCTTCTCACCCCATACTCGTTCCGCAAGGCTTGCACTACCCAGTAGGACTGTTCCTTGAAATACTTTTCCAATCTGGATTTTGCTAGCATACTCATCACCTTCCCCATAATAGTGCCATTTATCCTTTCCATATTACCTTTCTATTGGGAAGTACCAGGGACACTCTTCTCACGTTTAATACCAAACCTATTACAAAAAATATTGAATGTATTGGAGCAATAATCTCCACCATTATCTATCCTTAAACAATTAAAAAAATTATTAGTCTCCCTTTAAACAACAACATGAATTTTTGGAAACATCTCAAACACTTCACCTTTACTTTTCATAGGGTAGACTCGAACCTTTCTAGATGCATCATCTATGAATGTGAAAAAATATATGGCTCCTCCTAAAGACTTAACATGCACCAAACCAAACACATAAAAGTGTATTAATTCTAATAAATTTGTTTTTCTTTCATGGCCACCCGTCATAAAATAAATTATTTGTGTTAGGTGGTCATAAAATAATTTTTTTGTTGCCTAACACAATACAATTATCACAATGATCAAGTCCATAGGATTTCAAACCTGGAGGTAGATTTTTACCAACAAGAACTTTTGGGCCCTTTCATTCTTGTTGTCTAAACACTTATGCCATATCTCCACTTATTTTTTTTCTTTAGCAACAAGAATTGCAATATGTCTATTGTTGCCCCCATTGTGTGCAAGGTTCATGCCTTGAATACTTTAGCCAACACCAATGACCCTCTAGTAATTTTCTAACAACTTTTCCCAAAAGCTCTAGAGCAGCCTTCATAATCCAATTGTCCCATAAAGATGAAACTCATACCCATCTCTAGGACATTCTTGACATGTTTCAACATGAAGATATCATGTTCTTGGTTTGTGTTGATTCAAACATTTCCCACTCAAATAATATTACAAAAATTATTATCTCTAAATGTAATTTTCCATGATCACTCACTTCATATATAATAAAATTATTTTTTCATGGAGTGACATGGTGAGATGCCCCAAAACCCAATCAATGTTACCTCTTCAGTTGAAACAATAAATAAGACTCAGAAGCTACCTCTCACCTTCATTTGTGGTTTTTGATGTTTGATTTGTCTTGATTTCTTTTTGTTCATTTTTCCAAAACCCAAAATCAGTTTTACTTTGTGTTATAGGTAACCAATGATATTTTTCCACGTTATTGGACCCATAATATTGTAATGAAATTTAGTTTATAAAAAGATGAGTAAAAAAAAAATAGAAATGAAAATGAGTGAAATGTAATATTTTCATAAATAAATAAATAAATAACTTTTAAGTTTTCAGTTAAATCTTCCTAGGGTCTTTTTTTAACGCAATTACCATGGCATGACTTTCCAAATGTGAATTTATCATAATCGTTCTATGCATTTCGTTAAGTGTGTTTCTTTGCTATTGACACTGGAATCCTAAATGAACGCAACGTTAACTTGTAGCCTTCCCAATCAATTGCGTGCTGAGTACTCGTGTCCTTGCTCTGTCGTATCATATGTAGTTGTAGAATCTTTGCGTTCTTTATCAACCTTTTGTTGAGTGCTCCTCACTGCTCGTCTTCGCGGCCTCCGCTTCAACAACCTTAAAACATATAGCAGTAAAAAGCGAAGCTCTTTTAGCTCCGGTTGCGTGTTCGTCTTCGGGTTCTTCGCTGCCCCAGCAACTGCTAATATATAAAAAGTTGTAGCGTGAAGAAGTGAAGCTTTCTTACCCCGTTACAATCCTGCCAGGGCAATGGAATCGTGGTTGCTTAGGTTTGTTTTCTTAAATGCTCGTTATTTGAATTAATAAATATGCATAAATAAAAGTTTTTCTTAATTATTAATTTATTAAAAATTTATTTAAATAAGAATTAAGTTCAAATTTCTTTACGTTAACTAGAAAATACCTAAGTCAAATCAACCTAAAAAATTTAATTGTTACAATTTATAAATCAGAATGTTATAATTACATTTTATTTAAAATAATTATTATATAATAATTTTTATGATTATATAATTTATTATAATTAATGAAAGAACTGAAAAAATATAATAAAAAATTAATTAATTAGAATAGAATCAGTTTTCTTCAAATTCAACTTTTTAATTTCTTTATTACACTTCAATACTCTTCAAAAGCATCGATTTATAAAATAAATAAAGGTTCTTTTAATATTAATTATTATTTCTTGATGCTTGCATGTGCCTCTCTTCCCCCATTATATTATAGACGCGTCCCTTCCCCCATTATATTATAGAGGCGTCCCATCATAGTGTTCTTGATCCACCAGTGTTGAGTGCTGGCTCTCGCGTCCTTCCATGCTGCAAAAGTGCTAAAGCTGGCGGGCAGATGTAGAATCTTAGTTTTTTTTATCAACTTCTGTTGAATAAGGGTGGGATTATTTGCAAGGGTGGGATTATTTGTAAATTTATTTTAAACAGTAAAATTTTAGAGATTGGAATTGGTGATAGATTGGAATTGGTGATGGGTGTTTTTATAGTGTTTATATTGTGGAATTGGTGATAGATTGGAATTGGTGATGGGTGTTTTTATAGTGTTTATATTTTATTATATTCTGGGTGTAAGGATGCTTCCAGAGACTTGAACACAAGTGAAATATCTAAAGACTTCAACACAAGTAAAATTATTTGCAAATAGATTCTAAATACTAAAAATTCAGAACCAGATAAATAGTTATTATAAATTCTTTCCATGTAAAATAAATACCCATAAAACTCTAAAATAATTTAATTAAAAAACTAAAATTAATAACCTAATTAAAAAAACTAAAATTCTGTTAGATTTCATTAGGCTCAGAGTTGTAGTTTATTTCTGCAATGGGAATTTCTGATTTTCAAACCGTCCTTTTCATTTCCAATCCTTTTTTCGGATTAAAAAGTTTTAATCATCGGTGTCAACCTTTATAAACCATTTAATTTTATATAACTATACTATAATAGTAATTCTCCACCATAGAACAATGAGGTTGTATTGTTGTCAGTGGGAAATGGGCTTGTGTTGTATTGAACTGAAATGAAAATAGCCAGAGTGGCCTTATAATAATTACATACGGAATGAATAAAGACAATTCTCCACGTATGATCTGAAGAGTTATGATTATGTCGAATTATCCATACAAATTGGTTCATGGCACCACCACTCTGTTTTTGGAAAAAAAAAAATATGAATGTGGAAGTGTTGTATACGCCCACCTGCCCATTACTGTCCCTCGTCACGGCTATTTTGAGAAAAAACAGAAAAACGGACTGCCCTGTCACGAGTGCAATGCATTAAAATGTGGAATACTATTTAATGGCCTATCGTCCTCTGGAAATTGCGAGAAAACCATACACCTGTCAAACTTCTATTCACATATAGATTAAATTTATGATCAATCAATCAACTTTTCCTTGTGAAATATAATAAATTTAGAGGTGACGAGGCTGAACAATTTTAATCACTGATCCGCTTTCACTCCCGATTGCTTTATCACCGAAGAAAATCGATTGGAAAGTAAATTCATGACAGCTATATCGCTCAAGAAAATCAACTAGCAAGTAGACTATCACACCATTTAATTTACATGGTTGATAACTATTAAAATATTTATTTTTGTTTATAATTATGAGATATCTTTTAGTTGTAATGTTGGGAATTTGTAAAGTGAAGAGAGGAGTGGAGGTAGGTAACTGGAAAATAGTTTTGAAATTTTTGATTTTATAAATTGGATGGTGTAATATTGTTTGTTTATAGTTTTTGATCTAACAAGCTTAGATAAGGATCAAATCTCTCTTTTGAAGTGCAAATCTCTTTTAGAGAGAAAAAAAATTTGATCATTCCATATATCTTGATTTAAAATAGATCTCTCCACTGTTTGATTTTTTGTTTTTTAATAGGTCAAATTAGAGAAGAATAGCAAAGGATAAAAACATGGCTTAAAAATACCAAGGGTTTGAATTTTATGGGTTTTTATTTTGTTTTATTTTTATAATTTTATTTTATACTGTTTTATTTTGACCAAACCAAAATGTTAAATATTACATCTCTATCATACTTGAATGGAAAGCCACCTAATCACATTATGAATACCACACCATCTATAATTTTATATATATATATGAAGAAAAATCAAACCATAGCAATAGAGTTAAAATAACTAGAAAAAATTGATGTCCCAATTAAGAAAACTAACCTATAGTTTAAATGCTCAAGACAAAATACTTATGTGTACTTATACTATTGGAAATTTACCTAATTAAGAATGTTAGATAAAAATCTAAATAAGAATTCAAAAATTATTAATAATTTCATTTATTGAATTGTATAACCCTACAAAAAAATATTAATTTAACACCCGCGGATATAGAGTAAAAACTAAAGTTATTGTGGTTAATGTTTACTTTGTTTTCTACTATAATTTTGAAAAGAATAAGAAAGAGAGAATTTTATTAATTAGTATGAATTTTTTTTATGTAATTCAATGGTTAGAGTCAGAACATAATGATGATACCATGATAAGCTAAAGAAGTTTGGGAAGCAGTTGTAGGCACTTATTATTCAGTTTCCTTCTGGTAAAGATAAAAGGCCTCCTTAGGGACCAAGAGGGGCTTGGCTACCGTAAGGGGAACTAACTGAAGAATAAGGATAGATGAAAACTGTAGAATAATTTTTTCAGAGTTGGATTTTTCCAGAGTTTTTAAGGTCAGTGAGAATTATTCCAATTAGGTGGATATTCCAATCAAATGGATTTATGAGATTCACTAATGTCTTGAGGTTTGGAAGGGTAATCTATGTTAGTTATATACCATTGTACCAAATGAGTGTTGAAGGGGGGAATATGGACGTAATATATGGACGTAATAGTGTGTTCCGTTGGTAGGGTGAAACGACCTCATTCTGTACACACTAACTCAATGAGTTTCAAGAATTGCAGATAAGTAAAGTTTATGTTGTTTAAGTCATTGTTTTTAACAGTTGATCAAGCTAGAAGTCATGGCACTTGGTTCCTAAAGATATAGGCTCACAAGAAGTCATGGCACTTGGTTCCTAAAGATATAGGCTCACAGGAAACGAGTAATGGACGAGTAATGAAACATAATAGATTTCTCATGGTTGTCTAAATTAAAATTATATCGCTTGCCGTGACTTTTTATTTAAATCCTACTGACTTGATGGTTCAATGCAATAATTAATGATTATGCCAATATGTGTACCTGTATAATCTAAATATGTTAGTAATAATCAGGAACTAAGTAGAGTTGCCTAGTAATTTGCAATTGCTGGAAGCTGGAGTTGGGTGCCAAAGGTTTAGGTAGCAAGTGCAAATACACAGGAGCACATAGTTGTTCAAAACTGTCGGTTGAAATTTCATGCCATTCCCCCTTCATAAATATAGATATATATATGTAAAATAATGTTGATGCCAGTGAAACTATTGTAAAGATTAGAAATACCTACTAGTAGGAAAGTGACAAGTGCAAGTTGGTATCGACTGGTGTTAAAGACAGGGTTTCTACCTAGATTTACTCCTTGAATGGGTCCTCGTGAGACAGTTAAGGGAGCAGTTTTGAGGTGGAAACGGTGTCCTATTAAGATTGAATTAGCTAATAGTGGTCGTAGTGATTATATTAACCGGTCAGTTAAATCAACACGCACAATGGGTTATCGCAGCAATGCTAACCATTCAAAACAAGTACCATAGAAGAGTTAGGGTTCATCTGCGTGGAAGTAGTTTTGTAAGATTTTTGAGATACACAGATCTAGATCTGTAAAACAATAAATAAGCTTGCAAGAGAAGGAAGGAAGCGAGCAAGAATTGAGAAAAAAATGAAAAATTGATTCTACAATATTAGTTTTCGAATAAATACATAAAAGCAACTAAGTTAAGCTTAGTTGTACATGCAATAACTAAAGCTAACTAAAGCTAAGTGTGCTTTATCTTATGTTAATGTGTACATGTGCCACATGTAAGCAATAAGTTAACTGGAGCTAATCTAGGTGCATGTACACCAACACAGCTAGTCTAAGTGCATGTACACCAACACCCCCCCTAAGCATAACTTAGGTGAGCGTGATACAAAATGAATGAGTCCCGGCAACACGACCATTTTAGGTACCCATATACAATGCATAAAAAAGTAGGAAAGAGGGAAAACCCAGTGGGAAGAAAACCCCCCCCCCCAAAATATAATGCAAAAGTAGAGAAAAGACAACTACTAGGCAGTCGTGTCCTTCACCCCGAGACGATCTCGCAGGAAT
>APFE030128771.1:287602-300310 GCA_000404065.3 Pinus taeda | reverse complement strand
ACAAATTTAATTATATTAGAAACCAAAATAAATTGAATTATTAAATAACATTGACCATATATATATAATTTTGGCGGAGGATACCACAGCACCAACCAGGGTTTTGGTTTTGTTTCGTGGGATAACCATGCTCTCAAAAAAAAAAAAAACATCAGACAGATCAACCCTACTACTCAGATCATCTAAAAAGAGTTTATCTATCGCTCAGCACTACCATTATTGCAGCAGCAGTGGGGCAACAGTGGTGGGGCTTTATTCACATATTCTTCGGAATATTGGTAGACTCCTCAACATTTCCATGTTCCATGGGCTCAACATTGCACTTTGTGATTCCTCATTGAGGGAGATTAGGATTTGACTATAGACTAGCCAACGTGCTAGTATTTTGCAGAAAATTTTCTGACTGCATATTTTGAAACTGAGTAGAACGTAATTGTCCATAAAAAATGGATATCTTACTGTCATTAACCTCTCGCTTGCTGTCAACACCACAAGCAATCTCTGACTTGCCATCAACATCACAAGCAACCTCTGTCTTGTCATCAAGAGCACCAACAGCTTGTGTTGTACCCGACATCTCTTCAAGGTACTGACAAGAGCCTTTCTCCTTTTCTTTCGTCCCTACTCCATCATGTTGCTTTTGATGCCAAATCGACTTTGTTCGTTCTTTTTCAGGCTGATTCCCATGTGGTTGATATTTTAAAACTCTACTCACTACAAGTTTTGTTGCTACATTTTCTACACATTGAGAGTTATCTATAGTAACTTGATTGGCCTGTACAAGCTCCTTTTGATCTGCATCACCAGTACTTATATCAAAAGTTCCTTTCATTCCTTTCAAAGGTTCAAATCCAGGCTCTTTCAAATTAGAGACATCTTCCTCTTCTTTCATTGTTGTTGTTTCAGGGCACTTCTACTCCCCATAAGACTTTAATTGTTCAGTTTCAGGCTAACTCAGATGTGGCTAATCTTCTTGTGTTGTACTCATTAAATTTGTTGTGGATACATCTTTTACATTTTGAGAATTATCTAGAATAAGTTTATTCCATTGCACAGGCTCCTTTTGACATTTGTCACCAACGCCAATATCAAATGCATCTTTAGCTTCAGTTACATCTATGGCATCAATCTGAGCAGTATGATTATTTTCTGATTCCTGGGCTTTGCCTATATCCTCAATCTCTATACTGACAGATGTTGACTATTCCACTATGGCATTTTTATAACCTCTTCTCAAGGCTGGGACTATAAACTAGGAACCTGAGGTTTTACTTTAGAATCGACTAATGAATGACAGTTGTTCATCTCTACAACAGCTCCAGATTCATGAGATTCATGAGATAGCACAGTCTTTGTAGTTGTCTCATTGTAGACAGTGGTTTCTACTATCAATTGCTTTGTCTAGTCTTTAGCAACTGATAGCTCAACAAGGTTAAACATATCATTTTGAAATAACAAACCATCTTGTTGAGCAGCAACAATCTCTGGATTTGAGATCAATTCTTTAGTTTTATCTTCTCATCGACAGTAAAATCCATCAAATCATTTAATGAAGACCCATCTCCTCCATCCTAGTATCAAAATGACTGGATTTCGATATTTCCATAAAATTGACACCTTCATTCCCACCTGACATGTAAAGCTTTTGATGTGAAGGAAGCTCATAAAAATCGAAGCAAATATGCCTAATCACTGCCTGCCACTCCTCCTGTTTGTCGTGCACTGCTCTTGATAACCTTTATTGTTTACCCAAAGAAAAAAAAATTGCCTGGCACCATATAGTCCAAATAGCTTTTGTGAAGTCTATATCATCCTTACATATCTCCTTAAGGTGCTGAAATATTGCGGCTTAATTGGTCAAACTTATCTCAAAATCCTTCATCAACTTAGTGCATCAGCAACCTTATATAGTTTACCCACATTTTGCTTGATTACAAATGAGAAACTTTGGTAAATAATTTACCAATGATGCATGGCAAGCATATGACCTATCTCAAGTCTGCCATTACTTCAAAGCTTAATGATCTATGTATATTTGTAACTCCTTAGACATTAAGTGATGTGTCCAATGGAAAAATACATTTGTACTTTTGGATACAATTATTGATGATAAGTGTCTTATTACTTCCTTTCTTCATTAAACCTTTCATTTTGGCATATTGTGGGATGCCCTTCTTAACTGATTTTTTGCGAGCCAAACCAGAAATGTGATTGTCAACCTCAAAAAGTATGTTAGTGTCCATAAGGGCTAAACGAGAGCTTCTGCCATACATCTTTTGAGAGCTTATCACAAAAAGCTTTTATTTTTTTTTTGTCAAATATAGGTGTTGGAATCATAGAGCCAAGATAGATGCATTTTTTTGCATACCTGATGGATGTATTTGGCTTTGCAAAAAATAAAAAATATAAAAAATAACATTGTTTACTTGGTGTTATGGCTCATAATTGTCCTTTGAGGAATAAGCCTCAACGGGTTTCAAATGGACAGTTTAGGAAAGTTGCCTCTATCATCGACACAATCCCTCTTACTTTAATGAAATGTTTGCGCTTACCAAGTCTGGGGAATGTCCATAATGTCTATCACTGATCAAAACTCTAAAAATCTACAACTCAATGCTTCAAATAATGTAGAAAAACTTCAGAGTTGTAATTCATAGTCGTAGATTTGTCAACAGATCCTTGAAATCTGTGAATAAATATCTCAAAATCAGCACATAAATTGTGAAATATTTTCTACTCTGCCTGGTTGACTGGGTCATTGTCCTTTGGTGTGAGAAAAGAAGTTGGTAAAGAAAAAATTTAGCAAGCAAACCATAATTTATAACTTTCTGATTAATGAAATTTATATCTGAATTTTCAAGCTGAGTGAGCCAAGAAACCAAAGGAATTCTCTTTCATTAAAACAATTAATAAATCAAAGTTCAAACACACGAAATTTTATTAATTAGAGTTAACTTGAGCACAATTGTTTTGAGAAAATTTAAATCAAGAGTTGTCCAAACTCCAAAGAATCTAAGGGGGCACGAAAGGTATCACAACCTAAGAATCTTCTCATGTTATGAAAGACACTTGACCATAGCTTAGGTCTCAGAAACAAAATAAAGGAGCAGGAAGTATAGATTGTTGAAGATGGGATTTTTTCATTGACCTCTTGAATTGACTCCTTGCCTCCTTTTTATGCTTGATTTGAGCTAAAAAGCTTGGTGATTCCTCATTGGTAGATACACTGGAGCTAAGATACTTGGTGATTTCATCAGTGTTGCTCTAATTGATATATTCATCTTGAGGATGTCACTATGTGATAGTAGTTTATATGTGTTTAAAAAAAAAAAAAAAAAAAAAAAATTGATTCGTCAAAATTTGAACTCTCGTGTTGGGTTTCTCTGGTAAAATGGGAATTAGTCTGTATTGGTAGTTTTTGTGAGTCGGCAATCATTTTACAACAATTTCCTCCCAAAAAGTTGACAAATGGCAGCAAGACATTCTTCTATTAGACCAACCACTTATCTTGCATTTTCTAGCATAGTCATCCACTAAAAATAGCTCGATTCCTAATTCCTAACTGTTTGGAAATAAAACAGGTCTATTTTCCAACAACATTTAACTAAGGATTAAGGCATTGTTAATATGCATGTACAAGGTCAATACTTTACAATTTAATGACAATTGACAACAAAATTCTTTTGTATCATCTAGTGACCAGCCTTTCCATGCAGAGTTTTGGCCTTAAATATTTTTTATTTGTTGTTAGCACTAAGATTTAAGTGTTGTAGTGGCCTGTTGACGGCCACATAACACCATTGTGAAATTATTTTGGTGATTGTTGCTTACATGAGAATGCATGGTTAGGTTGACCTACTTTAAAGTTTTCAGGATTCTATAAAGATGACATGAAGAGGACAGATAATAGAGAGATCATTGAGAAACATTGTACAACCAACAACATTTTCTTACATTCTTATTTCTTTCATTGCTGCCTCCACTTTGTGCATTGATTGTTAGGCAGCCAGTTTTGTACTTGCCATCATGATGCAGACATTTTTTTTTTTTTTTTTGGTTAATACGAAAGAAGGGGTGATTTTGCCATGTTACAAAGTTCAAATTAGATGCTGACTTATGCACCATATAAGTTGATCCAATACCATTCATAGTCAAATCTTTATTTCTTCTATTATTGAATACCTCGCTTGAAATCAAATAACCTGAAATACACTCCCTTTGACGAAAAGATTCGCCATGTGATTGTCTCTTTTCCAAATCATAAGTGTGTGGAAAATAAAGATCTTTGGCACAAGACATGGCCTTGGAAACCTTCATTGGATTGCCAATTTAAGCCATTTCTCAAAGTTGCACTTTCTATAATCACTGCTTTTGCAATGAACTCCACTAACAAAAAAATCCATCTCTCAAGAAAGAAAGAAAAAAATATTGAATTGAATTTCCTCAACATCTCTGGAGACCATGACCAATATTTTCCCCTATATCCTGTTTTGCTTTCAATGACACATGCTCTTCTCCAATGTACAAATAATAAAAAATTCCCTACATAGGTCATGACTATAGATTGTCCCCAGTTCCTCGCCACAAATTTCAGTCTGTAGTTTCCCTTTTGATAAACGATGAAAATCAATAGTATTTCTTGGGGAAGAGAAATATATTTCGAAAAGTATGAACAAAATGCAATCATTCCATCATCGTTTGTGACTCCTTGAATCTTTCTTAGACGTCTCTGCAACGATCCTTCAAAAGCATTCCACACCATACTGAGTTTTAATCCTTTGTAGTGTACCACAAGTCAATCTATCATCCGCAAATCATGTCTCAGCAGGTCTTCAAAAGATCTGGGTGATTCTTCAAGTCTTCTAACGGCAGGTTAGAATACCTTTCACCTAGTATCTTTCATACAGAATTTGAGTGAACATATAAACCAAAAGCATATATTTTTAGAGATTTAACTTTAGCAACTGTTTTTCACTAAGAACCAACACCAACAAGTGCCTGGAAATTGGACTTGTGTTGCTTCTTCCACAATAGTGACTGATAAGAGCGGTTTGAAATCTTATTCCAGTCCTGGGCTCTGTTACGTCATTGACACAACCATCTTTCCTCAATGTCAAGTAAAGCTTATCCCATTCTTCATGACCCTGAACTTCACAGAAACTTCGTAAAGGTTCATGCCTTTCTTTCTTAATTTCCTTATTTGTATCTTCAACTAGAATGGGCAATAACTTAAGACGAATCGTCAAATGAGGGAACAAGTGTAGTGGCAAGAGCTACTGCAGAATATGATCGAGAGAGCTCATATTCATTTTGTAGATTTCCTCCCATGATTGACATAATTTTCCGAAGGTTATTAGAGAGTGTATCCACTTTACACACGGGATTTGCCTATAGTTTAGATATATTTCCACTAACAATATCATATTTTGTACATGTCTTCCCAAGTCCATTATGGGAAAGACAATTTCTGTAATTTGAATCTTGTGTACAGCCTGATTTTGTAGAAGTAATAGCGGGACCAAAAGTCCTTTGCTTCAACAAGAAAAGAAATCCTCTTGTCACTTGAGCAACAGATTCCACAACCCCTTGAAGAGCCAAGCATCTAGGGACACGAATTTCACTAGAACAATTAAGAACATTATCCATGAATAAGCCAAATTCTAGCTAGATATCACTTCCATTGCATGATGTGTGTGACACTGCAATAGAGATGAATGGATATCTAGAAAGGCCAAGATTTGATAAGAATAGCCAACTAATCTGCATGTTACCTCATATATGGATGGAAATATGTATGTGAGCTAAAATACTTCAGCTCAAGGACACAAAAAAAGTAATTTGATCAACTTGCTCTTTGTGAGTGCTAACATCACTTGACCATGCTTATGTACTTTGTAGACATGGTTACTAGAGTCAATGGGTTTGACTTGGACTCGTGGGCCTGATTCACTAGCCTTCTTGTGCTGTTACAAAGTGGAAGTGAGTGAAACTTGCCAAGGTGCATTTTACCTATGAGTATTTGCATGTCAAATTTGGACCTGGCAAGTACTTGGTGGTCTTTCATAGGTCAAAAAGTTGATTCACTAATCCATTGAGCCCTTTTTGCTCATTTTTCAGCATCGTTGTAACGCTAGTCATCATCAAAATTGTCTGCAACAACACAACTTAGGACCACATAATCTTGCTTGGAATTACCTACATAGTCCCTTTAGTCATCTTTTATTAAGAAGAAGGAGGAGAGTTATCCATGACAATACTTGAGTTAGCATGACATCTTGAATCCCAAAGGCACATCCACCTCCAAACCCTCAACTACATTCTTTATTGTTTTGAAAAGTATTTCTCTTTTGACTTTGCAATTAGACCAATGGCAGGAGATATACTAGATCGATCTATCTCTTCATTCTTTATTTAGCACTTGAAACAACCACGAGAATTATCCATTAGTTTCATTCACGTCATCTTTGACCTCACCAAATGTTGGTTTGTAAAGCTCTTGTTCAGTGCCAACATCTCCTAGAATAATATCACTTGGCTTGGACATTTTTGGTATATTATTTGCTTCCATAACATACATTTTCTTATCATGAAATAATTTTATTAATGATGGGCATCTGCAGTAATTCCATTTTACTTAATCCACCCATAAAGTTTTCCTATTTTATATCTGTAGAAGAGCAAAATGGCACTATAATTTTTAATTGTCTCTAGTGCACAAGAATTTTCGGGTCTTCACTTCAGTTGAAGTCTCTGTTCATAACAACTCAGCGTCTATATGTAGACTGCAATTTGGAACAGGTATCTTTGGCATATTATTCTCACACATCTCAACCATCGATGATTGTTAAATGATGGCATTTGAGCTTGATTTCGATCTGATCAGTTTGTTTAGAATTGAATGCTCGAAGGCAATGCAAGAATAGATTTGACTCGATCTCAAGGAAATTGTAATGGGCTAAATTTGAATGGAACATGAGGGCTCCCTGTTTGTTTCAAGAATGTTTGTCCAAAGTTGATAGATTTTGAAGCTTAAATGAAAGGAAGTTGATTACTTGCCTTGAACATAAGTCCTTGAAGAAGTCAATACTTAAACCATGTCATCGACAAAGATGCAAAAAAAATGGAAAATGGTTGTTAACTAAACGGATCAATAACTGGATGATTTATTGCAAACCCAACACAAAGGAGAATTGGTTACATTTGATCCATTTGGAATTAGATTCGTTGACTTCCAGAGTGAATTTACTTCTGTGGGATCCAATTTAGAAATAGTTCTGGATGGTACACTAGAAAGACAAATATTAGAGAGAGATTATGGATAAGTGCCTTTAAGTAATAAAGTCACATGTTATAAATAATATTAAGTTAAACTGGGTTAGTCATGTCTTAATGAAACAAGGTGGTTGTACGGGGTAGTTTTGCTCCTTTTTATATATCTAGTCTTGACAATTTCCATATTGAGTTATAACAAGCAATACCTCCATTTCTTCTATCTCTTCTCTTTTTGCAAATATTCTATTATTGTGTATGTCCATTACCCAGCAAAAATGGGTCCAAAGACCAAGGTAAGATGAGAGTTGAATGTATTTAATCACCATGAATATATATATAGAGTTAGAAGCAATCAAACTAAGAAGGGAATAAAATAGTAGGTGACCGAGTCAAGATATTGCCTAGCATCCATGGACATGAGATTGAGGTGATCATATTCACTGAAGTATTAAAGAAATTATATGCATGAAACTCATACCAACACTTTCTAATGGAATTTATAGTGCACCAATCCGTTGCTTGCTAAATATTTTGGTCTTTTTTTTTACATTGGTACCACCTTGCAATATATCGAGGTTCAAATGCTATTTTCCATTGTGGACAGTTGAATCTTGCTTCAACTCTAATTGTTGTTAAGGAGTTTGACAAGGTTGTCATCTGAGCATCTGTGATGCCCATTTTGACTTAGATAGATACCTATGCTAAGGCTCTATTTTGCAGTTCCATGTTATTTATTTATGAACATTATGTAATATCGATGCATTTGGTTGGACACATGAAACTACTTATATAAATCGACATATTTGATATTGATGATAGAAATGGTTGATGTATGGCCTAAATGTATGACTCACTTAGTGATGAATTATTTAGTGCGTGACTTATCAGAATTATTTTGGTTCATATAAGGCTCGAGTGGATATGATTTGTTTAAATGAATGACTTAGTGAGTTTATGATTTATTTTTAGTATGAACTACAAGATAATTGACACATGCATACTAGACTTAATAATATGATAATTATATGTCTTGTTGTTAGATAAATGCATGAAAGAGAGCTAACCCGTAGGAGGGAAAGAACTATATGATAGCCGAGATCTACTCTCCAATTGAGGGAAGGTCAAGACATCTCATGGGGAAGGTCGCAAGATGACCTGACTGGATTATTCAATGACAAGTCCAACTAGCACTATAGTGTGGTCTGTATTAGGGCGTTGACACTAGTTGTGAGGAGGGGTGGAGGCATTTCCCACCGCGTAACCTCCAAAAGCTAGAATCGTGGGAGGGCAGTGGTGGAGACACTCCCCTAGACATGTGATGACGATTGTCAGTTACCTGCTGGGGAAGTTAGTTCGATATAGTTAACGCTTCCGCAATGTTGGTTTTAGCAGTGGTTAGATTGGTATCGCTGATGCCACCGCATATAGCACCAGAGGACGAATAGGGTGGGAATGGAAGTATGTCAGGATGGATAGGAGGATATAGATCAGTTGGAGACTCTTGATGGCAAGTAATGCCATTGTCTGACTTATCAAATTTTACTACTATAACTCTCTATATTTTGTTATGCCTCAGAACTCTTTGTATTTTTTCACTCTAACTTTAGGAGGAAGTTTTCTAAAGGAGGGGTGTATGTAATGCCCCACTTAATCTTATCATGAAAATTTTATTAATGTTTACAATACCTAAAAATATTGAGAAATATTGGTGAATGCCTTCATTTGGGAAATTATGAATTTTATTTATTGATATTAATTTCATTATTTCTATTATTCAAATTCCCAACTTGTCTTCTCAAATTGAATCTTAGATACGATATGGCCTCTTTCTATTATTCCAAATTATATATATTTATCTCACATTCCTAAATATACTCTAGCATTTACTTGGGAGATGACATGGTCCTCTCCAACTAATTACCAATTTATATATTCATCTCTTATCCCCAAAATGTACTCTGAAATTTCCTTGAGAGAAGACATAGTCCTCCGCATTAATTACCAATTTCTATGTCCATCTCTCATCCCCAAAATGTATTCTCACATTTACTTGGGAGAAGACATGGTCCTCTTCCATTAATTACCCAATTTTATATTCATATCACATTCCCAAATGTACCCTCAAATTTACCTGGGAGAATAGACGTCTTACATAAGGATGAGGAAGAAGTTTTGATATTAATGAGAGGCGGTTGAGATAAAGAGGAGAGGAGGGGCATAAAAAGGAAAGGAGGAAGAGAGAAAGGAGGATGTTCGGGTTTTGTTTTTTATTGTGGTTGGTTGTGGTTTTGAGGAATTGTTGGAGAAAGAGAAAAGGAGTATTGTTTATCTTTGTGTTGGACAGATACACTACATCTAGTTTGACTTGGGCTCGGAGAGCTAAAGAACCCATGGAAGTTGTGTGGGCTAGGAATTACTTCATAGTTGGCTCAGAAGTAAATCCAATCGATAGTCAAGAGTAGCGTTGCAGCAAAAGCAACAACTCAAGGGCATCTCCACCGGGGCTATCAGTACAAGGATTCCTCAATGTCTAGACTACTCATGTAAGTGATGGAAATGAAATGTTCACTATTTAAATTGTAGGAAATAGATTTTAAATGGTAATTTATCATGTTAAATGTATCGTCAGAAAATAAATTATTTTCGTTTAGTTTCATTTAAAATTTGAGAATATAGATCTGATAAAATACCTAGGGACACTGTTGTTCTAATGTAGGGACCTTACAAACAGTGCGAGAGTGAAATGTCAAAATTAATTCCCGTGCCACGACTTTGACACCAAAAGCTATCCCTTCAGACTAGCACCGTTGGATGGCTCACCCCGAGATCAACGGTGGAGGAGGGACCGATCTCTTCTCTTCACTGCACGGGGGCATGGGAAGGTTTGAGAGATCTGAGGTACCGTTCTTTACTACGAATATCCCAACCACTGCTAAGACCGAACCTCAAGGTTAACGCGTGTCCAACCAGGGTGGCTTGCGTGAAGGCTACGGGTCTCGAGCTAACGAGAAAGTAGTGGACTAAGTATGAAGAGGGTTAACACATTTAAAATATATCACATCATACTGCTAATATTGTTACGACAGAAGCAATGCATTAATTATCGAATTAATTGATGACACATGTTGCATTGGGTTTTAAATAAATAAAAAATTTATGTTAGATGTTACAATTAATATAGACTATCCATTATTCTTTTTATCTTTTTAAAAAACGAAAATATTAAAAATTGTGATACTAATAAAAATATTGAGATACATTGTACATTATTTTTTATTTTAAAAATATTGAAATAAAGTATCCATTACTTTTACTTTTTATTGTAAAAAAATGCAAATGGTGAAAACCCTATTCTTAAGAAAGCCCGCGTAATTATCTTTACGTATCTCGTGCCTCATCGCCTCGTTATATATTTCGTGAGTGGGAGGGAAGAAATCGAATAAGGACAAGAACAAAGGGCCCGCTTAATTAAATAACAATTTTGTTAATTCTGTAATGCGTTTCTTCAAGCACGAAAAGCACGTCATTTTTCGATTATTGTATTCGTTTTCTTGCAAATAACGTATTCGAAATGCTGGACTTGACATCGTCTTTCGTCTTGTATTTGAGATTCCCCACGCCCATCGGGGGCAAGTACTGCAAATGGGTTTTATACGATAATCTCTAGGCTCTGTTTAGGTACTTCCCTGCGATTTTATTTTCTGCAGAATCCCTGGATTTTGTATGATGGTAGCAATTATATCATGCAATGATTAATCACAGAGCAAACAACATTACACATCCGCCCGCATGGCAGTCACCGGTTCCGTATCTATTCGGGGGAATGGCTGCGATGATAGGTCTCATTGCGTTAGCCTTGTTGATTCTTGCTTGCTCTTACCGGCAACTATCTGGTCAGTTTGGGGAGATTAATAGTGAGGGCCTTCACACTAATTCTGCTTCTCTTGAATGTGGGGACAAGAATAATGAAGCGAGCACGGAAGACACGGAGGAGAAAGTGATGGTGATTATGGCTGGGGATCAAATGCCAACTTTCCTTGCGAAGCCTGCAATGTCTACCACAAGAGACAATTCTTTGTAAAATGTTACATGGGCCTAACAATGAGCCACTCACTGCCTGCAAGCATAGTAGGTAACAGAGCATTGTATGAATATGGTTACTGCTACACAACTCATATTAATTAGGAGTTAATGGATTGTGTTCTAGGCACACCCGAAATAGTTTATTGTGTGTGATGAATATATCGAGGTCTCGCCATTTGTGTACTTCTTCTAACTAAATTCAGCTAGCAGTTTCTTAAGCCTATAGTTGAATCAGCGGCGCAACTGTATTGCATACAAAACAATTAATCCCAAAACTGTCTTTATTGATAAGAGTTTTAAGATTTTATTTATGTTCTCTGACATTAATTGAAGAATTTGACCAAGATAGGATTGGTAAACTCTGTTTTTCACGAACATATAAGAACAATAATGGATTGTAGATTACTGTATTTTGGATGGTAGATTACTGGGGTGTGGTTTTTTGAGAGGAATTCGGATTTTCCACAGTGTTCATCTTTACATTGGTAGACCTTGAGTCTAGACCAAAACTCATCCTGATGATGAGTCTTGGTCTAAAGTGGAAACGTCGACCAATATAAAGATGAACACTGTGGAAAATCAGAATTCCTCTGAGAAACAATAATGTACTAGCACAAATACATAAATTAAATTGCTGATAAAAACCTATAGACATCAAAATAATTATGTGCTATTATCCATTTAATTTTGTATAAAATTGATAATTTGTAATATCAAAATAATAGATGTTCCAAAGTTTTGAAAAAAAAAATGATTTGGCAAGTCTTAATTTCTCTTACTCTATTATGTATACTCTAAAGACCATTCTAAATCACCCACAATTTTTTATATTTCGAAAAATAAAAATTGTAGAAAGCATAATCCTAAATAGAACAGAACAATTAAAAACCCTTAAAAACATCCAAATTATGTTCAAACTTTATGCAACTGCAATATCAATTGCGGTATGGCGTTGCGCTTGTCCGGATGCTAGCTATGGTCTGATACTTTGAAATTAGACAAGATTTTATATTTACATTTAGATTCATGAAATATAGATTAGCGTTGGAAAATTTATATTTCCATAGAACAAATAATATTAAAAAGTTGTAAGAATCTCGTATGACTGGTAAGAAATTCTTCTAAGAGTGTAAGTAGAGGAGACTAAACATTTTAAGAGAGCATTCTGGATCCTATCGAATTGAGTTGGTTTTACTTTCAATATATGCTTTAGAATTCAAATCGTTAAATTGGTTAACACACGATAAAATTACATGGCCAAATCAATGATAGCTAGTGAATATAGAGTCATAAAATGGACACATGCATCGTGTAATTGATCTAAATAGATTTGTGCCTCCCACAATTTCTTTT
>APFE030128771.1:262600-285836 GCA_000404065.3 Pinus taeda | reverse complement strand
TGAAGATTTAAACAATAGAAAAGTCTATTAATTAGTTCTTAGTTTACTCTCAACTTAGTTAAATACAAGAAAATACATTTAATCAGAAAAGAAATAAATATAATAAAACTAAATAATTAATTAATTAACTAATTATATTTCCCTTTCAATATCTCTTGGTCCCCTCCTATTACCGAGTCTAATGTAGTCGTTTCCTAGTCAAATGTAGCCATTGGATGATCTGCTCTCTCCATTTATCCTGCAACCCTCATCTGGTTCTTCAACTTGTCCTGAAGATGAACCACACTTGTTGGTTCGAAATGCTTCGACAAATGAATTATGATGTGATTTTCAAAATTTTGGTTTTCTCAACATGCTAGCTACTCGTGCACTGAGAATCTCTGATGAAAAGACCCTTGATAAAGAGAAGGCCCATCTCCTTAATGTTTTCGTTAATAATGGTTATAGTAGGCATCAAAGTCAGAAAGCTTTCCTTAAAGCCATCAAAAATTCTATGGTAAAGCAAAAACCTAAAGATCAAGTCTCAGGGGTTCATCTCCCTTTCATCTAGGGGACCACTACTAATATTGCGAGAATTCTTAGGAAGCATAATGTTCCCTCAACCTTTAGACCCATTAATGCCATCCATAGCTCCCTTAGATCGGTAAAGGATCCTGTTGACCCTAAGGGCATGAATGGTGTCTGTGTTATTCCTTGTTCCTGTGTGACCCCCTATGTTGGTGAGACTGGTCATTCTATTAATGAGAGGATCAGTGAGGACTCAGTCGACATAAGACATCGGAGGAGCTGGTCTTCCAGCCTCGCAGAACGCACAGAAACTCCCAAGCATCACATATGTATTGAGGAGGCTCATGTTATTGACAAGGTTGTGCATTTTCATCACTGAAAATTTAGGGGAGCCATAGAAATTGAAAAACGGCCGAGCCATCTCAAAAGAGATGACTACTGGAAAATTAGCAGTTGTTGGATTCCTGCCCTTTCTTCCTAGCCCCCCTTCCTTCCACCCCCGACCCTTGTGTTATCTTTTCCCCCTCATCCTCTCGTTGTTTTTCCTATTTTCTTTTTCCTGACTTTAGTTTTTTCATTCAGTAATTTATCTATTAATTTTTACACCTTAATTATTTAGCATATTATATAAATGAATAAAAAATTGTTATACAGAAAACATATATAACAGGATTATAATGATATAAACCAATTAATCATGTTATACCTTTAGTAAAATAAATATGAAGAAATATAAATATAAATTGAATTAACTAACTAATTGAAAATACATATATTTTTCCTTTGACTTCTATTCATATTCTAATAGAAATTGCTACTTTTTAATATAGTTAATTTTTTTTATTAAATTAAGAATTAAGACAAAGAACTAACTAATTAGGTTATTTAGCTATTACTCATTTATTACTTCTTCTTATTATTTCATATAATAATATTAATATAAGTCTTTTTCTAGTCTTTGATCATTTAAATAATAAAAAAGTCTATTAGTTCATTCTTAGTTGACTCTCAATTTAGTTAAATGCAAGCAATTTACATTTACTCACAAATAGAAATGAAACTAACTATCTAATGATTTAATTAACTATATGTCCCTCTCCATATCTCTTGGTCTTATCTGGTTACCCAGTCTAATGTAGCCGCTGCCTCGTCAAATGTAGTCATTCCTTGTCCAATGTAGTCATTAGATAACTCGCTCTCTCTATTTACACTGCAACCATGATCTAGTTCTTCAACTTGTCCTGACGATGAACCACACTTGTTGGTTTGAAACACATCGACAAATGAATTATAATGTGATTTCCACCGAAAACTCTTCTCAATAAACTTGATATGGATCACAGAAGCCTAAATTCAACGATGTGATTTTCGCTTAAAACTGTTCTCAAAAACTTGATATAGATCAGAAAAGCCTAAATTCAACAATTATTGATTCTATTATATAAAATTTTTATGAGACAAACAAAAATAAAAAATTAGATTTAAAGATTTTACAGTAAAAACTATTATAAATTTAAAATAATCATGTTACAAAGTTTGATACTATTAAATTCCTAATCCTTATTATGTATAATATATTAACAAAACTTACATTGTATAATATATTAACTAAGTATAATTTAGTAAAATGTTAAACTACAATATGTTTACCATTACATAATAATTAAAATTTATAAATTTATAGAGAGTCAGTGATATTCAAATATGATGTTATATGATTCTTAAAAAAATTATATATATATATATAATAATATATATATATATATAGATAATAATTAAGAAGAAATACAGTTACAATGTAGCATATTATTTACGTTTACAGATATTTCTAATCAGTGAAAGTAAAACTTTTCACATGAAAAGAAAAATTCTTTCTACACAAAACTCTCTACATAGTGAAAGCCTTTTGCAGAAAATTCTATGCAATGGAATCGTGCTTCTACAATTGGCTAAATCATTTTGTTTCAGTTTCCAGATACAAAGTTGTACACAAGTCTAACAAACATGAAATAAACTTAAGCCTATTGAAACTCCTATCTCTTACAAATCCAATAATGACATTGGAGTTTAAATTGTCAAACTCTCACTTTCAAAATGCAATCTATGAACACATGAATGTGTGAACACGTCCATAATAAAATCTGTGAATCTCAACATTGTGTAGATATTTCAGTGTTTGGAAGAAGCTTCCTCCACGCAATGAAATATTCACACTAATAATACTAATTAATTAGAGATTTGTTCATCACCCCCATGTATGAAAAGGACATACAAGTGCACTAATAATATTTATAATTAATTAGATATTTCTTTAGCCCCCACCCACACACTCACCTACGTAAAGGACCTATAACTGCGTCAATTTTGACATCACTGGGTAGAGAAGTAGCATAACAATGTCACTGTCATAGCACTCTTTAATGTAATGGCCACTTACAAAATTAGTTTTTTCTTATTTTAAATGAATTTTCAAGCACTCAAAAATACCAAAAATAAAATTCCCTCCATCAGGGAAAATAAGAGTAGAGAGATACTTCTTAGATTCTAGATTATGGTTGATCAACTCAGTATACCATCTTAATTTTATTTTATCCTCTAATATTTTATAGCGCTACATTTGTTTCTTAAATTTAGATCTAATAATATTTTTAATATTATCCTTCCCACCCAACCCCCTCCCCCCATGGTGTGTGCCTACGAGTTGAATGAAGGGGAAATGATGACACAATGATGGTTTTATGAGGGGATGTAGGTTGACTACAACTGGAAACATGCATGGCCACTCCACTGTCATAAAAAAGAACTCAACTATGGCAAGTCTATATTTGTAATTCCTACAAACTTGCGAGTTTGTGAGAAGGTGGAACTATGTGGAGATTCATACATATAGGACGGTAAATTTATAATCATGGATGTGGATGGGAAAATTAGGAGCCATAATATAAAGACAAAGGGGGAAGCTACTACGTAGTGGTTGAAGAAATTGGAATTTATTTGTAGAACCAAAACCATGACACCTTCTTCAAAGCAGTGTTAGTATTGGAACATCACCTCAGGCTCATGAGAAAAATGCAATCACAGGATATAATTATGGAAATTCACTACAGTAGATGGAGGCTCTCAGTATTTTTGGAAATTTATCCTCCCCGGGAACCTCTCCCTCTCAAGCTCGATCTCTTATTTTTTATTTCATGCAACTCCTTTCAAGATTGGAAGTATTATCAAATTTCTTTGTTTTATCTTCTATATTTCTTTGGATCATGGATGTCCATTCCACACCTTGGCCTAGAATTCTTAGGGGGACTTATTGCGTGAGCCTCCTTGTGATTCAGGTCTTCTTACCCTGTTGTTTGGATGTTTCTCTCTTCGACTCGCCCTATTTGATGGTATGTTCACCCTCCTTTTCCCCTTTCCTTGTCTCTCTAGCATCTCCTGTTTTGGTTCCTTCTTCTATAATGCTTCGCCACTACTTAGTTTCTACTACAAAAACATGCCACAAAGCTCAACTAGGAGCTCCCCCTCTCCTTGTTCATATCCCCTTTACCTTGCATGGTACTCACTCTCAAGGATCCACTAGACTAGCCATGGAGATGTACACAAGAATTATACCAAAATATTATCAAAGGGAAAATTTAGGCATCAAAATCCATGTTATATAGGCTCAATGTTTTTTTAGATGCACATTGATTAAGAAACTAGGGACTAGATACTTCATGTGAACAAGTATACCATATGATGATGTGCAGACAAGTAATATGTATTGGCTTGTTAAAACCATCAAGGGGATGGTTCTTATTTCTAAAGAGATACTTAGTAAGAGATCATCATTTGCATGGCTCAACTTATGGGGAAAATGGAAAGTCTAGATAGAAAAGTCAACTTATTGATCAAGATGATTATTAGAACTAATCCTTCATCATCTAATACTAGAGGAAACTAACACCCACCCAATCACACCATTAATCCAACTGAATGAGTCTACTCAGAGCTTAGGCCTCAATCCATATTTTTTTTTCAAATAATTTATACTTGATATTCCATTTAGTGTTATTTATGTAGCTTTACCTTACTATCTTATGTTATCTGATTATCATATAAGGAATAATAGAGACAATACAATATTTTTGATTTTATGCTATTGGTCTAGTTCTCCTGGTGGTAGACCATTAAAGAGTATCTATATCATGTCTTAGTTTTTTATGAATTAATATAATATATCTAAGCATACGGAAAAAATATTAACCTTATTTTTAAAGTGACCTATTCCTTTATTCTCTAATTATTTACCCAAGAATCAACTTCCTTATGTCATTACCATTTGACTAATGTTTTGAGTGGACTTCGAAATGATATTAGGAAGTCTCCTACATTCCATGTTTCTTATCTTGTTCTTGCACATAAAGGTACATAATGATAGTTATGCTATGCATATGGGAAGGAATCACTTCTACGAGGAGGATAGGATATGGATGCATTGCTTTAAAATTTGAGATTATAAGTTGTAGAAAAGTTCTAGATTTACTCTATTTTTCTCCACAACACTCTATAGAAACTCAACTCAAACTAATAATCCATATAAGATAATAAGAGTGAAGAGAGTTTGAAATAGGAGTTTCTTTTATGCTATAGCCAAAGTTTTAATGAATTACAATTATTTTCAAGTCCATACTATACTTTCCAGTGCCCATTTGTCAGTTTCTCAATGCTATAGCTCCATTTAATTTGATGATGAAGTTAAATTCTAATATATTTATATGAATTTACTTCAATGTGTTGTTGTTAGACCAAAAAATTAGCATAAGTGATGTTTTTGGATTTAATTATCATAACATTCATTTTTTCACCCTTAATAGTCATACTCATACTAGAGCATAAATCCTTCAATATTTTTAGTTGCTTGTCAATATCAAAGAGACCCTTCATTCTAAGAACAATATAATTTGCATAAGGAAGAAGTATGGTGATTTTAAAACAACCCCTACTCAGGATAAAAGGAGGAAGTTACTTTGGTGACCTACCCTCTAATGTCTTGTTGTGGAAATGAGATCTGAAATTTTCAATATTTCTCAACTAACTTAGAACCTAAAATGGCTATCATCATTGCATTCATCTTGTTGAGGCATTTCCAAAAATATGATTTTTTCTCGAATCTGACTCTTAGATCAAAATATATGGCCAATCAAAATTTGGCCTATGAGGTCTTGCCATATCATCTAACCTACCATGTTGTACCCATGTGGTCCCTAGTCATCCACCTCACCACCACATGGAAGTATTACCCTAGTTTATGACCTATTCATGATTTTGACATGTGTATAAGTGATTCCCTTTTAGTGATGGTTGAATACACACAAAGGACTAACATGCATATATAAGAGGGGTAGGGGCCTATCTACGACCACATCTCCTTGGGAATAAAACCTCAACGATTTCCTTTGTATTCCCTCATTAAAAGTATTGGGGAAGATATTAATAGGTTACATGGAAGTTTTCTTGTCATTTTGCAACATAAAAGTTTTAGGCAACACCTTCAACCAATTACATGATTCAAGCCCCCCTTTGTGGACCACTCCTTCTACACAATTTCAACTACGAGTGTGCCCCACAGTGCCACATCACCCAAGGACTATGCCCTCCATTCAAATTCATTTGGATGACGTGGAAATCCACCAAGCCATAATATCACCTCAACTATTATGGTATGTCCGAGTCAATCGCATGGGGTCATGCTCCCTTACACTTATGTCCATGGGCTCCACCTTTTCCACCTCACGTTAAGAATAAGACCTTGAGAGATTGCACCCAACATTGAAATAAATTGTTGGGGTAGAGGTGTCGGGGTGGTGTCAGTAGCTTTTATCACAGGTTTGATGTCATATGCTCCATGTGGCTCCCTCTAGGAATATCACATGTCACTTTTTCATTGTCCACTTGGCCCTATAAAAACCCCAATACAAATGACAGGTGTCCCACCTCCCAAATTGCCACATGTCACCCTATAGCCATGTTGTCTCCACACTGGCCATGGGCCCCACTAATCTCCCACTACATTGAAAAATACGATGTCACATTATAAATAAACTCAGGGTCATCCAATGGAAAGGAACACTCTTACGAATTAATGGCATAGATTCAATGGAATGTTTCCCTACCAATGGGCGCCATTGTTACATATCATCATGGCTTAAAACTCCTCTTCATGTGCACCCTTCGTCATGGATACTATCTATATGGCCTGATAGGGAGTTTACCTTGTATTCACTAACAAAATGAATTTCAACCTGCATCGAATGAACACATATGCTTGATCCTTGCCCTTAGTACTTTGTTCCCACACCTGCACATATCAGATACTGTTGCTATAAGGTTAGGCCCTTAAAGCCTTAAATCTCAACACTCGATCATAATAATATGAATGTATATTTCTTACGGTATATATCGTTAGTGATATCCCTCCTAAGCTTATACTGTGTGCACATACACAATATTTGAGAGATCCTTTCTAGACTTTCAGTGGCTTCAACACTACCTACAAATATATATATTATATATATATATATATATATAGACACACACACACAAATTCTATCCTTCTTGACCTTGGTAGTAGTAAAACTAGGTTTGTTAGCCCATATTTAACTGCATAATAAACATGACAAAGATATGCCCATTCGTTCATACTTAAGCCCATTGGAAGAATTTAAAGCTCATAATGGTGCATAGATCTAAGGCCTCATTTTATAAACATAAAACCAAATCATGAAAGCATAATAGGATTCATCATTTATCATTAAACCATAAATAAATTCTACAAATATTTACTAGTATGCTTCTAAGAAATCAACCTATCCCTTCCACACATGAAAAAAATGGCATCCACTGTTGTTAATTTAGGTACATTACAACACTCTAAAAATAATCATGATATCCACATGAAATATAGTGGAAAAATTTAGGCATTGAGTTACAGAAGCATGACAATATTCTCAATCTAATTTGTTGGGATAGATTAGAGAATGTATTTTAATATCAATCTTGGTTGTTAAACTTAGAAACCCACCAAAGTATATAGATCTTATATCTAGCTAGCTTAGAAAGAAATTTCTTAGATACTCAAAAATGAAGAAATGCATATTACAACCTGAAAATGTAAAGCTACAAGTTTTAATTGTTGAATATGAGGAAACCATAGAAAATCTAATCTATGGAGAATATAATAAAGTGAATAGTGATTTTATTAAAATTTAGCTAACAAGGAAGAGGCTCTTGTCTCAGAGGTCCTGGTTGTCCTTCCTTGTCATTTTTATTCATTCAACAAAACCAATTTCACCCATCTAAGTTACCAAAGCATAAATCATATAAAGAATGCAGGAAGAAATGAATGCATAAATATTAATTTCAATCCAATCTTAGTTAACAAAGAAGAGGCTCTAACTTAGAGACTTGGTCTGTCCTTCCTTATTAAAACTAATTATTTAAGAGAAATCATTTCCACTATCACAATAATCATGCGAGTAGGTTAGTATATACAATAAATATTCACAATATTAACGCAGAAAATAAAAATGCTAACATACATTTATGCACATAATTTAACGATAGTGTACTTAGCTCAGAATGGGGGCCCTCAACCTTTGTTGGTAAACCTTGAGACAATAAGCTACAACATATATCCATCCACATCACACATAAATGTATGCATAAAAAATAAGAAGGCAAGTCTCAACTTGTATTTACAAAATAATAGTCACAATGTATATCCATACCTATTGTTTAGCTTTCCTTAAATAGGATAAGAATATAACAATATGATTTCTAATTATTTTAACAACTAAAAAGAGTCATATTCCATCTCATAAGGTCAAGCTCATCCCTATGTTACACAAAATATTGAAAAATCCTAGCAAATCTCAATGATGCCCCTAAATCAGGGGATTTCCTGTGTTACTGGTCAATTTTGACCAGCGTTGACCGAGCCTATTCTAACTAATTTGGGGTTTGCAAATAGGATTCCCTCCATACATGGTTCCTGTAGTTTACGAATATGCATTTTGTTCATGCCCAGGTATCCTGCACATATGACTTTAATAAAGCTATTACATGAAGCTATGTTTCTCCCAAAAATCAAATTTAATGCTCAATTTTTACTAAAACCTCTAAAAATGAAAAGAAAATTAATTTACCTTGGTGTGAAAAAAGAGGTGAAATTTGGCAAATATGATTGAAATATAATGATAAATGATGGTAAAATGTTGAAATAGGTATGGTAGAAAATGGTCAAAAGTGAGAGCTAACACTCCCCCTTGTTGATTCGAAAGCATGTCCTCATGCCTGTCTAGACCTCTTGGACCTTCTTCCCCTACCTGATGACCTACATGTTGATCTTCTTGTTGATCTTCCTGCTGATGTAGATGCTTAAGTTTGTGTTTCTTGTAGGAGTATGTCAATTCCCTCTTGATCCTTTTTTTTCTCTTTTATAAATTTCACTTTTTACCTTTTGCTTTACATAGTTGTATTGCCAATATTTCTTTTCCTTCATCCATATTAATGCTTGCTTAGAAATGAGAATCTTTGTTTTTCCACTTATTTGTTTTCTTCTTAAGCTTCTTGTTCTCCTTAAAAAAAAAATTATTTTGTTTCTTATACATCTCATTCTCCTTTTTCAAATGCCTTTCCATTATTTCAGTTACTTGAAGCTTTGTCTTTAACTCTTCTAACTCATTTGCCTTGGTATATTCCTCCTTATGACACTTGGATGTTTCTCCACAAGCCTCCTCAATATGATTTTCTTAGTTATCTTTGCATATTTTGAATAAGAGGATCATTCCTCTTTTTCACTTTCTTCATACCAAGGATCTCTTTTCATTTCTTTGAGTTTTTCCTGTGCTTGTTTTTCCAATTTCTCAATAAGATCATGATGTAACTACTGAACCCTATGAAGAGGTATTTCTTCTAGAATTTCTTCTTTAAGAATGTTTTGGTCCTCTTTAGAAGGTTATTCTAACACTCTTTTTCTTAACTTTCTAGGAATGGATGTGAATGACTTCTCTCTTTCAATACTTATCCCTTCCTATTTCTTCTTTGATCTTGTCATTGGATAAGATGGAGGTTGCATGCTTTCTTTGGAAAGTGGTAACTGTTCAATGGCTCCCACATCTTTGAGTAGTTCCTCCTCTTCCTTAAATTCCACAAGATTGTTTCTCTCAAGAAAACATTTTCAAGTCTCCTCTTTATTTCTTAATTGATGTTCAATAAGAACCTTGATCAAACCATGATGATATCAGCTAACCTCTTTCTTTTCATTATTGTTCATTACTCCATGAATCATGTTAAATAAACTCTTTGAACAGAAATAAGGAAGATTGATATTACTATCCCCTTTTATGTCTTGGAGAAGCCTTACGTGATATAAATGTACTACACTATATCTACCATCACAATAATTTTTTTTAAATAAAAAGGGTTAATTCAACCCATGGTTCCTTGAGCCATTCTCTATTAATTCCTTTTGACCTATCAAATGTTCCTTTTATTAGCCTTTCCAGGAAATAAGTCCAACCTTTTTCTTTAAAATGCTTCCCTTTGTTGTATTTCTCTCTTGTTAACGGTAAACCTGTAGCATTAGAAAGGTATTCTTCTATAATTGGAATAGTTACATCCTCTACAATTGTCTCTTTATCATGATAATTTGATATAAATGCTTCTGTCACCTTGGTATTATAACCATCAATGTATCTCAAAAATTCAAGTAAATTGGTTTGCTGAAGCTTTTCCATAGTTTCATTTGTCCATTTTTCAGGGTGAAACCATTTTTGGTTCCAATATGCATTCCATCTCTGAGTTTTGATCACTCTATTTTATTTTCTCTGTGCCCTCCATATCACAGTAATCCCGAGGTTTTGGAGAGTTGTGAATTTACTTTTTATGCCTCTGCTGTCTATATCACTTTTCTGTATCACTATTTTTTTTATGCCTTGCCTTACACCACTGCATATGCTGCATATGTTCATAAAAAACATATTACACCACTGCATATTAATGCTTTTCTTTACACCGTTGAAACAAACTCTAGAGATCACAATTCACCCATCTAACCTCATGCCAAGTGTTAAATAATGCACATGCAATCTATAGTTTAGGTTGCATTATCACTCCGTAATTTCCCTAGGCTGAGGAGAGAAACCCATAGCTAACCACAAAACTACTTTTAAAGCTGGGATATAGCCCTTCCAGCTTTAAAAAGGGATCTCTCAATCTAATTTGAATGTATGTTATAGATATTAGGATAGTTATGGAAGCTTGGGGTGGGATTTTTCAAAGTTTTGGTTGAAGGATGCAAGGAAATTCCATTGGGCATGGAGTCATCAAACTTGAGGCAATCAATCACAAAAAATAGAGTAGCTATAACAGGGCAGGATAGGAAATATTTTAGATCTTATAGAGTGTCTTTTCAGTGAAAATTATGAATATGACTAAGGTTCAATTAAATATAGAGCATAGAGAGATGAATTATATATTTAACATCAAACAAAAAACATTAATATTTTTTACAAGCCAGAGCAGAGTACAAGTAATTAAAATTTGGCCCTTAATATTCTTGAAATGATAAATATATAAAACATATGGAAAATTGAAGAAATAAATGATTTCACAAGATATAGTACATCACCAATTGCTTGACATGAGAATCATGGAACAAATCTCTTTGTATTACTACAAATTGATCCCTTTCTGTACAATGCACAACCTACATCAAAATATAGCTCCTTTCTTCATACAAGTTCCAACCCTTATTACATATTGATAAATTGTTTAAATACTTCTTAACCTAACAAATTTTTCAAAATAATAGCTATGAATTAATTACAGAAACAGAAATAAATTAACCATCTCTCAAATTCATGAATTTAAATAGGATATAAGAGGTTATGTATGTCCTAGAATAGCTACAAGAAATTTTCTTTTATTCAGGCAACAAAAAACTGGTGAACTACATCCTTGAATGTAAAACAAGTCCCTCTGTGAATTAAGCATTTCTGCTTATCAAAATAGGTCCCTCTACAACTACTTCTTCTTTATCATTCGTTTCCACTCAAAGTTTTGAGCCTTAAAAATATCAAATTAGTTTTTCAATACTGATCTTGTTTCTCGAAATATGAGTGGTTGTAGTTGTTTTTCAATGTTCTCCATTAAAAACATAATATTATTCTTTTTTCCATGATTCAAAAGCTATTGACCCTACCCCTCTTAACACCTCAGTATGATCTATTGGAGAATTCTTTGCTTGATTTTTTTATTTTTATATCTCTCAAAAATTCTCGAGCTGGTTTGTGATGGTGCTAATATCCTTCTAATGCCTTATTGGGTCATTTATGGAAATAGTCAAAACCATAGAATAGCTATAAACCCATCCTTTCGAAGTTAATCTCTTTAAGATGTAAACAATGGTCGATTCTTTATAACATTGCTGCATTATGTATGTTCCCATGTTTAATACATGGGACCACAACAGATATGTGACTGATCCCTTTTCAATATCAGAACTTTCAATTGGAGATTTTCTTTGTGTGCCACTTTATATTGTGTAGGGTGTGAAACTTTGCGATGTTCCTAGCCCCCAGGGATTAGGTGGAAACTCAGGGTGAAAGCCTTTCGATATATTAAACGTTTGGCTTTAAAGGGGGTCCATTCTATATAATACTTCACTACATGGGGCCATATTATACGAGCCTGGGTTCTTGTGCCAATAGCTCTTAAATATTTGAATTATTTATAACCCTGGGCTAGCCCCCACATCGGATCTCCTCCCCCAATGATTTCTAATTGACAGTTTCAACTTGGTACACAACAAGCCTCCTTCGATCATTAAGCACCAATCACCCTTCTACTTAGCACCTGATCCTATGGTCTTCAAGTGACCACAGTCTAAATTCTTACTAGATCCCCCTTTCTTGACATTTTCGAATATGAAGTTTCACTTTTTACACACAACACACATCCATCGAATGTCGATTGCCAATCCATGGCATCATCCTCCGCCACGTGTTACCTTGTGAGTGGTTACATGTGTCACCGTTTTTTGGCCCCTTGTAACCCTTGAAAATGTTACATCCCCCTGCCACGTCTCCACCATAGGGCCACTTCATTGCTAATGTCATCCTCCAAGTGGCCCTTATCAGATCCCATCACTGACTACCACATGTCCCTCACCACATCTCACCATTGTTCGACACGCATCCTTTACCACATCCAATCTCTTACTGACACGTGTCCTTTTGGGAGGAGAGAGAAAAGGCCTAACCTTACCTAGTTTTGGGAGCAATTCCTTCATAAAAAAAAATTTTCCTTCCCTAGAATTTAAAACTATAGTCCCACTTCTAGCGCTTTCAAAACATGACCACCATGTCTCTATTGTGAATCACTGATTCCAACTGTGCCGACTACAAACTAACCATATACCTCTGGGATTGGGGATTTAGAACCTCTGATCTCCAATTGCGATCCTGGCAATCACTAATAGGTAATTTTTCTCCATTGTACACTCCTTCCTCTCTTTAAAGCCTCCGAGATGTCGGATTTCAATACTTAGACATTTTCACTAGTTTTGTGGGTTTTGAAATGGGGACTTTAACTTGCTCTAACTTTTGACCTGGAAATCAGTTTGGGGATTTCTATAGCTCGTTGGAAATATGCTTCTAAGTACTTTATTAGGAAAATACATGCTAGAAAATTTACAGATGCTTGGAAAGAAAAATAGTTTTGTAACTTAAGACTGATTTGACCACATAATTTCAAGGACTGGATGACTTCTTTGACAAGTGAAACTTTAGGTTATAAGACCTAGTGATTCATAAGCTGAGTTTCACAAGAGGAATCTCAAAATACATAAATAAATAGACAAAATATTATTACCTATTTTATAATACCCTGACATTGGCTCTAATGCAGATGACATCCTCCCTATGATGTGTCAAGAACAAAAAGAAAAATTATTTCATTATCAATACTGAAAATAACTTTGAAAACAACAAAAAAAATCATACTTATATCAGCCACTTGTCAAAAAATTAGGGCCTCCATTATGGGCTTCAACTCCTGATGATAACCAACCACAGTTGCACTATTTGAGACAATAAAACTATATATACAATGATGGTGTTTGTTACCATCTGACCTTAAGTTAAATATAGCTTGAGTAACTTGTCATTAACTGGTCCTCTTGGTGGTGTTTCTCCAGTCAGATCTTCTAACAAAAATGCATGAGTTCCATGAACAACAACAAACCTCTAAGTGCATTTCCAGAAACTGTCAAACTTCCAATGCTTCCATTTCTCTTCATTCTTAGCATCCCACTTCAGAACAATGTCATCCAAGTGTAAACCATCTTCCTTTACCCTTTTGTCATGAATTCTCTTGATTTTATCCTATATCACCTGCACATTTTTATAAACTTCTTCCCTTATCTATTGCAAATGTATTAAATGATTGATCCTTCTCTTGACTTCATTTGGTTCTACTTCCTTCTCCTCCAATAATTTAAATATTGGAATTCCTAGGGAAATAGGAAAAATTGCATCTATTCCACAAACCAATTTGAAAGGTGATATTCCAATCAAATTTTGTGTACTTATCATATCATCCCATAAAGCATTTATTAATTTCTTATGCTAGGATTTCTTGTTTTCTTTCAGTAATTTCTTATTTTTCTTTATGATGTTCACAAATGATTTGTGAGAAGACTTTGCTAACCGATTTCCCTGAGGATAATAGGTAATAGAATGTCCTAACACTATGTGACACTTGTTACAAGAATCGAACATGTTTTTTTATTTAAAGGCAACAACATTATCTGTAATAATTTTATGGGGACAACCAAACCTAGAGAGAATATGACCTCCAAGGAATAATATGATTACAAAATTTGTAGCTTGTCTGGTTGGAATGGCTTCAAGACATTTTGTGAAGTAGTCTGTTGCTGTTAGGATCCACTTGTGTTGAGCTTATGAACTTGGATGAATTTCTCCAAACGAAATCTAAATCGCACTTTTGGAAACACACCTCCACTAAGATAGGTTTCAAAGATAGAGGTAGGAGTTTTCTCTGACATTCAAAAATCTCCTATTGATGACAAGTTGAAACCTTTTTATGAATGTCTGCAAATAAGGCAGGGCAGTAAAAGCCAGCTCTCTAGATTTTGTTTGTTTTGGCTATCCAGTACTGATGTTCTCTACAGTCACCTTGATGAAATTACTCGACGATTTTATTTGGTTCATCCTTCAATAAACAATTCAACAAAATACCTCCAACATCCTCCCAATACAAGGCTTGATCTAAAATGTAGAAATTAACACCCTTCAATTTTAGAAACCTTGCCTTGCTTTTTGTCAAGCCAGGGGGAGCTTATAAATTTTGTAAAACATACAAAATGTCTACATACCAGGGAGAAGTAAGAAAATGATTTGATATATATGGAGTCACCATATCTTCTTTTTCATCAAGAGTAGCTCCAAATTTTATATCTAATGCATGAAAATTTGACTCAGCCAAATTTTTAGCTAGTCCTTAACCTTTAATGAGCTTTGTAGGCTTTATCTAAATGTCATATTGATCATGCGCTCAATATTTAGCTCAAAAATCAAAGTTCTCAGAATGGCTCGAAACCTGAATAACCAGTCCGTCTTAGAAAAATGATCCTAATTCTAGCACCTCCCAATGGCCTAAGGAGACTTGGCACAATGGAACAAAATTGTATGGAGGCATCACGGTTCGACCCTGTGACCTCCTATCCACAGACCAAAGCCTTCAACCAACTCTGCTACATTTTTTGTTTAACCACTATACTGCCACACATATATTTAACGTGTATTATGTTCAAGGTTGGCAGTTCGGGGGGCAGCTACAAGCCAGCCCTCCCCATGTGATCGCAACAACGGTTACCACAAATAGGTAAAGAAAGTGGCTCCAAAAACCTTAACCTGATAGTTAGTACATGCCATGTGAACACATACTCCAATAGTTACGATGGAGGTCATTTGATCCAGTGGAAAACACTAACAAACCACGACAGTTAATGCCATGTGTTCGCTCCTTCAAACTGCCAAGCTTATAGTTAGCATTAACTACACAGTCACAGTGCTAATTACAGATTAATATTTAATTAAACCCATTTAATAATTAATTAAACTCAAGTTTAAAATGACATAATTTTGGCATATTCTATTATTTTTGGCCTTGGCCCCAAATTTAGCATCCCTAACTAGACTTCTTCCCGATTTCGAGGAGAATTTGTAGGAAAAAACTATTTGAGCCATAACTAGAGCTTTTCTAGACCAAATTGAACTCAGGAAAAGGTGTTCCTAGCTAATTTCGACATTCTGAACACATTGGTGCAAGTATTAGGAGTAGTAAAGCTTTGTAAAGAACATTTTTTCCCATATTGAGCTAATATAAAGGCTCGAGCCATGGATATTGGACCAAGGAAATTAGCCTAGGTGTGGTGAACTCCTTCATTAAAACACCATGTTAAAGTGTTCAATTGATGGTTTGTTGTACTTTTTATTGTTGTTGTGTAGCATTGTTCTTTTAAGCTATTTTTCTCATGAATGTCACATTAAACTTGATGAAATTTACATATTTACAATCACCAAACAACTTAAGGAAACCTTTGCACAGGAAGCAATAAACAAACATGTGTTTATAAATATGTAATTGGAATTAGAACAACAAAACTAACATTCAATAATAGATCAAGTTGGTATCAAAGCAAGGTTTATTTTCTTGATTGCCTGAGTTTTGTGCAAGTAGGTTTTTAATGGTTGCAAAATTGTGATGCTTACAAGGTTAAAGTTGTAGAGAGGAGAAGGGAAATTGTTGGTTGCAACACTTGAGGTAATGCCCAGAAGAAGGACAGTCATACAACCACAATCTCCACCACCCAAAGTTCCAATTCTAGTTGCACTTGAAGCCCTTAACTTTTGCCTTCAACTAATATTGAAGAGGTACAAGAAGTACCAGTTTCTAAGCCTAATTCCAAAGCCATTATGTCTAGAGAAGGAGACCCTGAAGGTCCTTCTTTAGAAGAGGAACAATTCAAGAAATATTTCTACACTTTAATTGAGATGGTTAAAGTCCTCTATGAAGAGAGGAACACTAGAATGGTTGGAGAGAGTTCTAAACATCCACATGGAGAAGGAAGCTCAGGATACAAAAAATATGATAAGAATGACTCCAAGGGTAATGGAGGAAATCCACCTCTATTTCCACCATCTTCCTCAACATCTTCACCATCCTCAACATCTCAAACATCTTCCACTTCCACCACCAAAACTGTCCATACTCATTTGTAAACCCCAAAAGGAAAAAATCTCTTACTGAAATTGGACATTATGTTTGAACTTCCCATGTACAATGGTGAAGTGAATGCAAAACCTTCAAGAAGATGACATAACGATCGAGTTGGCTTCATTGAGGCTACAAGGAGCAACATTAGTCTGGTGGGAAGCAAAGACTTAAGAGGAAATGTGAATTCATGGTAAAAATATCTATTTCTTGGGTTCAATTTGTTTCTGCAATTAAAAGACAGTTTTACCCTTTAGCCTATATGCAAAATCCATTATGAGTTGGCATAATTTTAGGCATATTAAAGGCCAAATAGTCTAAGACTATACCTAGGAGTTTATAAAGAGGGCTTTGTTATTAGGAGTAAACTTGAATTCCCAAGATACACTGTTGAAATATATTGGAGGCTTACATTCCTGTTTGAAACATACTATCCTTATATTTAATCCAAGCAATTTGGATGAGTTTTGTTTGCAAGCCACACACCTTGGAGCAAGGGGGAAGAACGTTCAGGAAGAGGGTAGTAAGAAGAATAATTTCAAGGGTAAGGAGAAAGACAAGGGTGGAAAATGGAAGGGGAATAAAAATTCAAGTGTGAAGAAAGAAGGAGAGAAAACCATATGCCAACATTGTTCCAAAGATGGGTATGATGAATCCCATTGTTAGAAATTACATCCTGAACTAAGGTACAAGAAGAAAAACAATAAGGGAAAATAAAAGATGACCACTACAACACAACATGACCTCGGTTCAGATTCTGGTGATGAGACCAAGATTTTAGCCATGGTCACAAAAGGGAAAGAATATGTTGCAAGCACTAGTTCCTCACATAGAGAAAACAACACTCTAAAGGAAGAGTCAAGAATAGAGTTGTTTCATGTAAGCGTAATTTCAAATCATACAAATATTGATGCATTATTTGATAGTGGGTCACAATCAAACTTAATTTCATAAGACGTGGTTAATCAAAAAAACCTTGAAACTGTACCTCATCATAATCCATATCCATTGGATTCAATAGTTAACAAAGCAAACTTACATGTTATAAGGAAGTATTTTTTCAAGTTCGTCATTACTAAAAAGTTCATTAATGAAGTTGAGTTAGATGTAGTTCCACTTGACATCTCAGGAATCATTTTGGGTAGTCCATATTTGTATGATAGGAGAGAAGTATTTTATTGCCATGAAAACAAATACTTTTTGCTCAGGAATGGGGTGGAGTACATTGTGAGATCCCATCGAAAAAAGATGAACATTTCTTTGGTTAATGCAGTGCAAATGAAGAGACTAGTAAATGCAAGAAAAAAAATTTGTGCTTCTCATGATCAAGAAAAAGAATGATATTGATTATGAATCTTTTGAAGGTTGTGATGACAAATTTAAAGCTGATTTGTTTGATGTGTTTAGAAAGCATGTCGATTGTGGAGAGCATGGAAATCAAGAAGCAAATTCAAGAATTGTTGAACAAAGGTATCATACACCCATCTACTTCACTATGTGGTTCACCCATTGTCTTGGTGCCAAATAACGATAGAACATGGTGCATGTGTGTGGATTTTCATACACTAAACAAAATCATGGTAAAGAATCGTTATCCACTCCCACAAATAGATGATTTTATTTATCAGTTGAGGTATGCAAAGTATTTCACTAATTTAGATCTACGAAGTGGTTATCATCAAGTTAGGATCGCTGAAGAGGACATTTGGAAAACCACATTAAAAACTAAAAAAGGATTGTTTGAGTGGCTTGTTATCCCTATCGGTCTTACAAATGCTCCAGCTACTTTCATGAGAGTTACAAATGATGTATTAAGACCATTTCTAGATGAATTTCTCATTGTGTACTAAGATGATATACTCATATTCAACAAATCCATAGATGAACATGTCATGCATGTAAATAAAGTACTTGATGTCTTGATACAAGAACATTTGTTTTTAAAGATGTCAAAGTTTGAATTTTGCAAGACCTCTTTAGTGTATCTAGGACACATTGTTGGAAGAGGTGAGCTAAAGATCAACCCCTCTAATGTTGACGCCATTTTGAATTGTCCCAAACCCAATATAGTTACAGAGGTAAGAAGCATTTTAGGGGCAGCACAATATTGGAGGAAATTTATTGATAATTTTTCTTCAATTGCAGCTCCATACATGCATTGATAAGTGTCAAGCAAGTCTTCCATTGGGGAGATGTACAACAGAAAGAATTTGATGCTTTAAAGAAAAAGATCATTTCAACACTGGTATTATCTCTTCCAGATCTTAGACAACCATTTGAGATTCACACAAATGCTAGTGATTACACCATGGGAGCATTTCTTATGCAACATGGTAAGCCTATTTCATTTCATTGTGAAATTTTTAATGGAGTTGCAACTAACTATCCCACTTATGACAAAGAACTTTATGCATTAGTACAAAGTGTCAAAAAAGGGAAACACTACTTGATGGGAAAAGAAACAATTATCCATACCGACCATCAACCATTACAATACTTACAGTCACATTTAAAGTTACAGCAGTCACGACATTTCAGATGGATGGGTTTTCTACAACAATTTCATTTGGTTATCAGTTATAAAAAGGGAATGTACAATAAGGTAGATGATATGCTTTCAAGGCCTACTGTAAATTCATCTATTATACTCGAGCAAAATTATGTTTTACATGAAAGTTACATTGAGCAATATGCAAATGAAAGTGACTTTCAAGGTGTGTATGAAAGTGGGAGTCAAGGAAACCAAATAGAAGAGTTGGATTATCATGTATAGAACAATGAGTTGTATCATTTGGGGAAGTTATGTATTCCAAAGGGAGAAATAAACAATATCATAATGGAGGCACACACTTCATTGATTGCTGAACACTTTGGTGTAGGCAAGACAGTAGTGAATCTCCAATGTTAGAAAAGTATATATTACAGATCAATGGAACACATAAAATATTGCAGAAATATAAACATAGAAAATGCATAAAAACAAGAGAGACACATATATACATGGTTCACCAAATTTGGGCTACGTCCTCAGAGAAACATTAGTCCTTCCTTATATATTATCCAACAAAACGAAGAGATACAACCTACAACAAAGCAATTGTAATTCCCTCTTCATCCTCACAAAATCTCCTCTCTCTTTCTCACTCAAAATATAGATCTATGTAGACGCAATACAACTCCCTCATAAATAGTGAGCGATTGCCTTATAGGGATAAAAAGAAGCCCTAAATTAAACATAACTTCTACCGTCATATTTCCACCTAATGAACGACCCAGATTGACTATGAAATTACAACATTTTACAAGGCAATTCGACATCTATTTTTAACTTCAGGGGCGATGCATAAATGGACCCCCTCTGGTCGTGCACATAAACCGAAGGTGTTGCCACCACATTACAAAATGGATTCCAATGTGATGATACCTCAAGAACATAATCAGGGTCCACACCCAACAATCTCCCACTTGGATACTGATTATAGCAACTCCACCGCTGCTTCATTTGCTGGACAATGACTCCACATTGGACCTAGTTGTTTCTCATCTTCATCATCATACTTGAAGACTAATTGAAACTTAGCAGAATCTCAATTTCCCCCTAGTTACAACTTTTGTTAACATATCTACAGGATTCTATCTAGTGTGTACTTTTCTAGCTTCAACTGTCCATCTTCCAACACTGATTGTATGAAATGGTACTTGAGTTATATATGTTTAACTTTGGAATGCAATACAAAGTTATTTGCAAGATGTATGGCACTCTAGCTATCACTATATAACCTGCCCAACTCTAACTTCTTACCTAATTCATCCAGAAACCTTTGTAACCAAATCATTTCTCCATTATCCTCTATAGTAGCAACATACTCTGCTTCCGTCGTTGAGAGTGCAACAACACTTTGTAGTTTTGAAACCCAACTAAAAATTGTTCCCCTACAATAAACACATACCCTATGGTGCTCCTAATGTTATCTCTATCACCCTCCATATCTGCATCAACATATCCCTAGAGAAATGTTTGAACCACCAAAGCATAATTCTTGATTTGTGGTACCTCCCAAATACCTGAGAATCCACTTCACTGCCATCCAATGTTCCTTTCCTGGATTTTTCATGTACCTACTTACAACTCCCACTACATGTGCAATATCAGGCCTTGTGTAGACCATTTCATACATTAAGCTTCCAACTACTGATGCATATGGAACTTTAGACATATAATCCATTCCTTCTTGAGTCTTGGGATGCACCTCCTTACTTATTTTGAAATGGCTAGCCAAAGGTATTCTAACTAGTTTTGCATTCTGCATATTAAATTTTTTCAACACTTTTTGTATGTACTCACTCTGAGACAATGTTAATTTGTGTTTCTTCATGTCTCTAGTTATTCTCATACCAAGGATTTGTTTTGCAGCACCCAAATCCTTCAATGCAAATGAGTTTTCCAATTTTCTTTTAAGAACATTTATTTCTTGCATGTTAGAACCTACAATAAGCATGTCATCTACATAACATAACAATATAATATAGCTGCCATCATTTTTTCTTTTGAGATTAACACAATGATTAGAGGGACATCTAGTATAAACTTGTTCAGACATAAACCTGTCAAATTTTAGATACCACTGCCTTGGACCCTATTTTAATACATACAAGCTCTTCTTCAGCCTAAACACTAGCTTCTCCTTCCCTTTTACATCATATCCTTGTGCCTGTTGCATATATATCGCTTCCTCCAAATCCCCATTGAGAAAGGATGTCTTTACAACTATTTGCTCAAGATGCAAGTCTTCAACTTATACTAGACATAAAATAGGTTTGATTGAAGTCATTTTAGCAATAGGATAAAATATATCAACAAAGTCTATACCCTTTTTCTGTGCAAACCCCTTCACCACAAGTTTAGATTTATACCTTTTTCTACCTCCATTTTCTCCCTTCAACCTATAAACCCATTTATTTTGCAATGTTGTTTTACCAGAAGGAAACCAGACTACGTCCCATGTCTGGTTATGTACTAAGGGGTCCATCTCTTGTTTCATGGCTTGCTCCCACTTCTTCCTGGATTCTACCTGCACTACTTCTTCATAACACTATGGTTCACCAAAATTAGTCAACAATACATAATATAATGAAGGAGAGTATCGCTCAAGGGGTCTACATATATTAGTAAAACTTCTAACACTACTTTCAGGTGTTTTAGGTGCTTGTTGCTATTGTGGTAGTTATTGTTGTTTTGGTTGTTGATCATTATGATTTTCAAGCACCTTCACTTTTTATTTGATCTCATCAAGCATTGTGAATTCTCTGTTTTCTTTCTCATGTTTCTTTTCTTGCATTTGATCCTTATGCAAAGCCTTTCCATTCAATATGACATATCTTCTCCTAATAATTTTGTTTTTTTCATAATCATAAAATTGATAACCCAAATCATTAACACCATTGTTACACTGAAATTTGTCGCCATGACTATCTGCAGTTAATATGGCTCCATCAATAGTCATATTATCCTCCTTGTCAAGCCTCATACCTCTGCTCTTCATGTCAAACTTCAAAAAGAGAGAAAGTCACTTAAAAACATGTTTATCTCTGGGTACGCAGGTTCTCTCTACCTTGCCTGCGTGTACGCATCCCAAACACACTGTACCTGCGTACTTGTACGCTCTGTAAGCCAAAGGATGGGTGCGTACCCCTGTAAAGGTCAAAAGGCGCGAGTTTCATCTTTTAAAAGTTACTTGTGGTCACTTCTAGAGCCTTCTAGAAGAGTGTTTGACGTGTATTGAGCGCCTCCAGATGGTTCATGCATCCCTATGATAGAGGAACTTATCCCATCAAGAGAGGAGCTACCCATCCAAAAGAGGGAGTATCCCATTGATGTTGGAACTGAATAACTTCCTCTAGAACACTATAAATACAGGCCTTGGGCCAGAGGAGGGGAGGTTGAAGCTGAACATTCCAAAGGGTAGATGCTGCTGGAATTAGGACTTCCATTGTAAACTTGTGAGGCGAGATTACCATCCTTTCTTGTTGTCATATTGGAAGTGGGTGACCTTGTCAAAGTAGAGGAAAACTCTTGCTGGACCCTGGGAGGAACTTGCACAACACCAAGGCTCAGGTTGTAATGGTTCTTTTTTTGTTTCCTTAATACAAATAAGTCCATTCTTCTCAATGATTTGTTGTTAATGAATTATTTCATGTACTCCTTGGTCTATGTGATGAATATGCTTTGTTTTATGAAATATTCAGGTGTTATGTAATCGTTTGCTTTGTTAGTGTATGCAGGTCTTAAAGTGAAGGAGGAGCTCATTTGGATCAACAAGGTTGGACTGCTACAACAAGCGTTGGACCTAAGGTAAGATCGAAAAACACTTGGTTTCTCATAGAATAATGT
>APFE030128771.1:231014-243527 GCA_000404065.3 Pinus taeda | reverse complement strand
AATAATGTATGTTTAGAGAAGGATTGCTCTTGTTTGTCTTGTTTGTCACTAGAGAGTCTTAGACTCCTAGGGAGGTTAGGTTTGTCCACAAAAATAACTCTTTCCGCATGACAACCATATCCAATAAAGGTACATTTCTTTGATTTTACCTCAATCTTTGTTTTATTTTCTTTATTAATGTGAACAAATGCTTCACAACCAAAAGTCTTCAAAAATGAGTAGTTTACCTTTTTACCTATCCATGCCTCCTATAGAATACCACCATCCAAGGAACTTGAAGGAAACCTATTTATTAGATAAACAACAATATCTACAACATCTTCCAAAAATTATATAGTTAATCCTACATGCAATCTCATGCACCTTACACACTCCATGATTGTCATGTTCATCCTTTCCGACAGACTATTTTCTTGTGGTGTTCATGGAACTATCTTCTCTATGCGAATTCCATTCCCTGAACAGTACCTATCAAACTCTTTGCTAAAATATTCACCTACATTTTCTGATCTAAGACACTTCAACCTTTTTCCTGTCTCATTTTCAACCAAAGCTTTCCATTTCATGAAAGTACCGATACATCATATTTATTTCGAATACAATAAATCCAGGTTTTTCTAGTTGCATTATCAATAAAAGTAACATAATAATAAGAGTCACCGAGAGATGATACCTGAGTAGGTCCCCATACATATGTATGCACAAGCTCTATTTTTTTGCTCTTCTTTTTTTTCCGAACTCTGAGGAATCTGACTCTCTTTTGTTTTCCATAAACACAATTCTCATAGAATTCCAAATCAACATGCTTCAAACCTGGAAAAAAATTTCTTGGTGAAGAATCTACATCCGCTTCTCAGGTTAATGAAGGGCAGATGAAGAGACTAGTAAATGCAAGTAAAAATTTTGTGCTTCTTATGATCAAGAAAAAGAATGGTATTGATTATGAATATTTTGAAGGTTATGATGACAAATTTAAATATGACTTGTTTGATGTGGTAAGAAAGCATGTCGATTGTGGAGAGGATGGAAATCAAGAAGCAAATTCAAGAATTGTTGAACAAAGGTATCATACACCGATCTACTTCACCATGTGGTTCACCCATTGTCTTGGTGCCAAATAAGGATAGAACGTGGTGCATGTGTGTGGATTTTCATACAATAAACAAAATCATAGTAAAGAATCGTTATCCACTCCCACAAATTGATGATTTTCTTTATCTATTGAGGTATGCAAAGTATTTCACTAATTTAGATCTACGAAGTGGTTATCATCAAGTTAGGATAGCTGAAGAGGACATTTGGAAAACCACATTTAAAACTAAACAAGGATTGTTTGAGTGGCTTGTTATCCCTATCGGTCTTACAAATGCTCCAACTACTTTCATGAGAGTTATGAATGATGTATTAAGACCATTTCTAGATGAATTTCTCATTGTGTACTTAGATGATATACCCATATTCAGCAAATCCATAGATGAACATGTCATGCATGTAAATAAAGTACTTCATGTTTTGAGCAAAGAACAGTTGTTTTTAGAGATGTCAAAGTGTGAATTTGGCAAGACCTCTTTAGTGTATTTGGGACACATTGTTGGAGGAGGTGAGCTAAAGATCGACCCCTCTAAAGTTTACGTCATTTTGAATTGTCCCAAACCCAATATAGCTATAGAGGTAGAAGCATTTTAGGGGCAGCACAATATTGGAGGAAATTTATTGATAATTTTTCTTCAGTTGCAGCTCCATACATGCATTGATAAGTGTCAAGAAAGTCTTCCATTGGGGAGATGTACAACAGAAATAATTCGATGCTTTGAAGCAAAAGATCATTTCAACACTGTTATTAGATCTTCCAGATCTTAGACAACCATTTGAGATTCACACAAATGCTAGTGATTACACCATGGGAGCAGTTCTTAAGCAACATGGTAAGCCCATTTCATTTCATTGTGAAATTTTTAACGGAGTTGCAACTAACTATCCCACTTATGACAAAGAACTTTACGCATTAGTACAAAGTGTCAAAAAATGGAAACACTACTTGATGGCAAAATAGACCGTTATCCTTACCGACCATCAACCATTAAAATACTTACAGTCACATTTAAAGTTACAACAGTCACAACATTTCAGATGGATGTGTTTTCTACAACAATTTCATTTGGTTATCAGGTATAAAAAGGGAATGTACAATAAGGTAGATGATATGCTTTCAAGGCCTATTGTAAATTCATCTATTATACTCGAGCAAAATTATGTTTTACATGAAATTTACATTGAGCAATATGCAAATGATAGTGACTTTCAATATGCGTATGAAAGTCGGAGTCAAGGAAACCAAATAGAAGAGTTGGATTATCATGTATAGAACAATGTGTTGTATCATTTGGGGAAGCTGTATTCCAAAGGGAGAAGGAAACAATATCATAATGGAGGCACACACTTCATTGATTGTTGAACACTTTGGTGTAGGCAAGATAGTAGTGAATCTCCAATGTTAGAAAATTATATATTACAGAGCAATGGAATACATAAAATATTGTAGAAATATAAACACAGAAAATGCATAAAACAAGAGAGACACATGTATACATGGTTCACCAAATTTGGGCTACGTCCTCAGAGAAACAATTAGTCCTTCCTTATATATTATCCAGCAAAATGAAGAGATACAACCTACAACCGAGCAATTGTAATTCCCTCTTCATTCTCACACAATCTCCTTTCTCTTTCTCACTCAAAATATAGATCTATGTAGACACAATAAAATTCTCTCATAAATAGTGAGGGATTACCTTCTAGGGAAAAAAAGAAACCCTAAATTAAACATAACTTCTACCGTCATATTTCCACCTAATGAATGACCTAGATTGGCTATGAAATTACAACATTTTACAAGGAAATTCGACATCTATTTTTAACTTCAGGGGTGCTGCATAAATGGACCCCCTCTGGCGGCACACATAAACTGGAGGCGCTGCCGCCAAATTAAGAAATGGATTCCAATGTGATGATACCTCAAGAACATAATCAGGGTCCACACCCAACAATCTCCCACTTGGATACTGATTATAGAAACTCCACCGTTGCTTCATTTGCTGGACAATGACTCCATATTGGACCTGATTGTTTCTCATCTTCATCATCATACTTGAAGACCAATTGAAACTTAGCAGAACCTCAATTTCTCCCTAGTTACAACTTTTGTTAACATATCTACAGGATTCTAGCTAGTGTGTACTTTTCCAGCTTCAACTGTCCATCTTCCAACACTGATCGTATGAAATGGTACTTGAGCTATATATGTTTAGCCTCGGAATGCAATGCAGAGTTATTTGCAAGATGTATGGCACTCTGGCTGTCACTATATAACCTGCCTAACTCCAACTTTTTACCCAATTCATCCAGAAACCTTTGTAACCAAATCATTTCTCTACTAGCCTCTATAGCAGCAACATACTCTGCTTCTGTCATTAAGAGTGCAACAACACTTTGTAGTTTTGAAACCCAACTGACAATTGTTCCACCTACAATAAACACATACCTTGTGTTGCTCCTCATATTATCTCTATCACCCTCCATATCTGCATCAACATATCCCTAGAGCAATTTTTGAACCACCAAAGCATAATTCTTGATTTGTGGTACCTCTCAAATACCTGAGAATCCACTTCACTACCATCCAATGTTCCTTTCCTAGATTTTTCATGTACCTACTTACAACTCCCACTACATGTGCAATATCAGGCCTTGTATAGACCATTTCATACATTAAGCTTCCAACTACTGATGCATATGGAACTTTAGACATATAATTCATTCCTTCTTGAGTCTTGGGACACACCTCCTTACTTAGTTTGAAATGGCTAGCCTTTACTAGTTTTGCATTCTACATATTAATTTTTTTCAACACATTTTGTATGTACTCACTCTGAGACAATGTTAATTTGTGAATCTTCCTATCTCTAGTTATTCTCATACAAAGGATTTGTTTTGCAACACCCAAATCCTTCAATGAAAATGAGTTTTCCAATTTTCTTTTAAGAACATTTATTTCCTGCATGTTAGAACCTACAACAAGCATGTCATCTACATAACATAACAATATAATATAGTTGCCATCATTTTTTCTTTTGAGTTAAACACAATGATTAGAGGGACATCTAGTATAACCTTGTTGAGACATAAACCTATCAAATTTTAGATACCACTGCCTTGGACCCTGTTTTAAGACATACAAGCTCTTCTTCAGCTTGAACACTAGCTTCTCCTTCCCTTTTACATCATATCCTTGTGGCTGCTGCATATATATCTCTTCCTCCAAATCCCCATTGAGAAAGGATGTCTTTACAACTATCTGCTCAAGATAAAAGTCTTCAACTTATACTAGACTTAAAATAGTTTTGATTGAATTCATTTTAACAATAGGAGAAAATATATCATCAAAGTCTATACCCTTTTTCTGTGCAAACCCCTTCACCACAAGTCTAGATTTATACCTTTTTTAACCTCCATTTCCTCCCTTCAACCTGTAAACCCATTTATTTTGCAATGTTGTTTTACCTTAAGGAAATCAAACTACGTCACATGTATGGTTATGTACTAAGGAGTCTATCTCTTCTTATATGGCTTACTCCCACTTCTTCCTGCATTCTACCTGCACTACTTCTTCATAACACTATGGTTCACCAAAATTAGTCAACAATACATAATATAATGAAGGAGAGTATCGTTCAGGGGGTCTACTTATCTTAGTAAATCTTCTAACACCACTTTTAGGTGTTTTAGGTGATTTTTGCTATTGTGGTGGTTATTGTTGTTTTGGTTGTTGATCATTATGATTTTCAGGCACCTTCATTTTTTATTTGATCTCATTAAGCATTGTGAATTCTCAGTTTTCTTTCTCATGTTTCTTTTCTTGCATCTGATCCTTATACAAAGCCTTTCCATTCAATATGACATATCTGCTCCTAATGATTTTGTTTTTTTCATAATCATAAAATTGATAACCCAAATCATTCACACCATATCCAATAAAGGTACATTTCTTTGATTTTACCTCAAGATTTGTTTTATTTTCTTTATTAATGTGAACAAAGGCTTCACAACCAAAAAAGTCTTCAAAAATGAGTAGTTTACCTTTTTACCTATCCATGCCTCCTATAGAATACCACCATCCAAGGAACTTGAAGGAAACCTATTTATTAGATAAATAACAATATCTACAACATCTTCCAGAAATTACAAAGTCAATCCTACATGCAATCTCATGCACCTTGCACACTCCATGATTGTCTTGTTCATCCTTTCCGACACACTATTTTCTTGTGGTGTTCATGGCACTGTCTTCTCTATGTGAATTCCATTCTCTGAATAGTACCTATCAAACTATTTACTAAAATATTCACCTACATTTTCTGATCTAAGACACTTCAACCTTTTTCCTGTCTCATTTTCAACCAAATCTTTCCATTTCATGAAAGTATCAAATACATCATATTTATTTCGAATACAATAAATCCAGGATTTTTTAGTTGCATTATCAATAAAAGTAACATAATAATGAGAGTCACCAAGAGATGATACCTAAGCAGGTCCCCATACATATGTATGCACAAGCTCTATTTTTTTGCTCTTCTTTTTTTTCCCAACTCTGAGGAATCTGATTCTCTGTTGTTTTCCATAAACACAATTCTCATAGAATTCCAAATCAACATGCTTCAAACCTGGCAAAAAATTTCTTGAGTGAAGAATCTACATCCCCTTCTCACTCATGTGCCTAAGCCTATGATGCCACAATGCCATATCTGCTCGTGTAGAGCTTAAAGCATTAACAAAATTAGAAATAACATTGCATAAATACAATGTACCAACCTTTTATCCTTTTTCGATTACCAGTTCTTCTTTAGTGACCTTCCATGTTTTATCTATAAAATTAGTTACACAACCTTCACCTCCCAACTTCGATGTTGAAATTATATTTTTATTCATATCTGGAACATGCCTTACCTCCTTCAACAACCATTGATTTCCATTCTACTCTTCTTTGAAAATTGTATCCATTTTAATGATTTTATATGGTTTATCAGCACCCAAACGAAACTATCCAAAATCTCCTTTAATATAATCATCAAAATGTTTCCTACCAGGTGTGGTAAATGAGGCCCCTAAATCTACCACCCAGGCATCAGTAACATTTTTTAATGAAAGAATTAAAGCATATTGCAACACATCACTAGTCACATTTGCTTCATGATTGCTTTCTCATTGTGTGTCTCCTTCTTTTCCCTTCTGAGACTTGCAGTATTTCTTCAGGTGTCCTTTCTTCCCACATTTTCAGCACACTAGCCTCGATCTAGACTTGCATATGCCTTTCCTTGACTTACTGAAATATCCTAGGCTCTTTCCTCTTTCCATTCTTCTGACCCTAGTCTCTGTGGCCAAAGCATTTCTTGATGTCTGACCGAAGCTTTTCTGTTGCATTTCCTTGCTAAGGATTGCACCGACAACATCATCAAAATTTAAGGTACTAGATCTAGAGACAGAGTTACTAATGGCCATAACTAAACCATTCCAACATTCTGGCAATGAGCACAGAAATAACAGCACCCTAACTTCATCATCAAAATTTATCCCTATAGAACTTAACTAACTAGTAACTATATTAAATTCATTTAAATGATCAGCAACAGATCCACCTTCTGACGTCTTCATATAAAATTAATGCTTCACAATAAATACCTTATTTGAGGCTAAGGGTTTTTCATATAGTTTGGCCAAACGCAACATTAAACCCTCTATTTTCGTTTCCTTTCAAATATTAAAGGGTATCAACACCGCTAGTCACAACCGTATTGTTCCAAGTGCCTTTCTAGCAAGAATATCCCATTCTATGTTTGTCATACTCGCCAACTTATTTGTCTTTCCACTCAATGGTAGGTACAAATCTTTCTAATACAAGTGATATTCCATCTACATCTTCCACAAATGGTAGTTTTGGCCGTTAAATTTTTCGATCCTAAACCTACCATCTATTTCCATTGCTCCCAGTCGAACTAGGAACCTTTCTCTCCTGTGAATTTATCAGCCAAATATACCTTCGACTCTGATACCACTTGTTATAAAATTATATATTACAAAGAAACGAAACAAATAAAATATTGTAGAAATATAAACACAAAAAACTCATAAAACAAGAGAGACACGGATATACATGGTTCACCCAATTTGGGCTATTTCCATGGATAAACAGCCAGTCCTTCCTTTTATATTATCCATTAAAATGAAGAGATACAACCTACAGTAGAGCCATTGTAACTCCCTCTTCCTTCTCACAAAATCTCCTCTCTATTTGTCACTCAAAATATAGATCTACATAGCTGCAATACAATTCCCTCATATATAGCGAGGGGTTGCCTTATAGGGCAAAAAAAACCATGAATTAAACATGACTTTTACTATTAGATTTCCGCCTAATGAACGACCCATATTGACTATGAAATTACAACATTTTACAATCTTCTCTGCGAATAGAGATGATCCCTCTAGCCCAATGAGTGGGTCTGGAAACTAAAGTGAAAATCAACTAGACATCTTCCTAGAATATAATTGAAAAGTAGAACAAGAGAGATGGCCTACCTTCCTCTAATGCTAATCCAATTTCCTTTGTTGTGATCCTCAAACTGCTTGTGTCACGAACTTGTTTCTGCTTCTTTTAGCACTTATGTACCTACACAAGTGACCAAGAGCCATCAAAGCATGCCAAAACCAATAGCAAATCCAATCATAACCTACTTGGCTGATCAAGGAATGCCAAGCCAATACATACATGGGCATATATATTTTGGGAAGATGAGCTAGCGGTTGTATTATTATTTCAAGAATAAAGGGAAGCTTACCACCATAGACTTAATGTTGAAAGGCTCTCCTTGAGTGGTAATCCAATTCCAAGCGAAGAAAATCTCCAACATTCCTTCTCCAAGTCTAATGAATATCCTCTAAGCACAAGTTCAGCATAGGGTTGAAAATGGATATAAACCAACCATTTGGGAATAGTGAAGGGTGAATTTATAGGTTGGGAGAGGGAGTTAGGCCACCTCCAAAGATAGGATTAGGCCCACATCTCAAGGAGGTAGCTCATAGGGATTAGACCAAGAGGTCAAATTAGAAGGATTTGACCTCATTTATGCGAAACCACCTCTAGCTCATCACTTTGGAAGCTTCTAGATCACGAAGCTTCTCATCCTCTTTGGGAAAACTTCCTTTTTGAGACCATCGCAAGTATGAGAGAGAATAAAGTGATGTCATCATTGGCTTAACAAGGTGCAACATGAAATCATCATGGTTTTGAGCTTCATAACGGCAATAACACTCATTTTAGAGTTTCAAGAGTCATTTCTTCAGGGAAATCTCTAGATATTTTCCCAGTAAAGATAAAGGAGGAAACTGAGCTATATACATGGATGAGTATACTATATAATGATCATGTTTCGGGCACTTCAGGGTATGTCACAGGGAAGTGCAGGAGGCATGAAAAAATATTGTGTAACAAATGTCACCTAAAGCATGAAGGCAGAACGAGGTTTGATGGCTGAGATGCTTTATGAGCTTTTGGAAAGGATGAGTAAATGCACTGTTTGGAGACCTGCAAATCAAGGACACATATATTTATATATATATCTGATATCAATAAATGAATCCACAACATGGACGGAACCATCCGGATGATTAAGACTAGATAAAAGATCCATGATATGGGCACAACCATTCAAATAACAAGGATCAACATAAATATAAAGTCTCACGGTATAGTCACAACCATCCATATAGTAGAAACATGTGTACAATCATCAATAACATTAAATTCCATGTATCCTAAGTCATAACAAAAAATACTCAGGGTCTTGCGCTCCGTCCTAACTCGATCAATGTACAAATCCTAACATGCGAATAAACATGTTGAAGTCGAACATGCTAAAAAACCACTTGATTACCGATCAATGATGTGGACCATTAACAGATACGAGAGAAACCACCAATAATGATAATGAATCTCAAGGTATGATAGTAAAATCCATGAATGTGATAATGAAGCTGAAGTCAAACATTAGTGGAATCATCCGATTGAAGGCCAATGACCAAAACGTGTCGTCAGATGTGAATAACTTGTCATTAAGGAATGCAAGCTCTAAGGTACTAAAAGGGAATTTCCAACTCATCTTCCTAGATAATGAGATGAAGTTGACAGGAAGTGACCCGTCGAAGAAGGGTCATAATGATTCCCTCGTCATCGACACAAAACAAGAAATAAAGTGGAATGAAATGAGTAGAATCCAATATTGTAGCAAAAGATCAGACAATGTATAGGTAGTAAACTGTAGATAGGATTTCTCTTGAACATATTGGCGACATGACTCTAGAGTGTGGTAGCATTTGACTCAACATAGGACTAAGAGCCATAATGACAAAGTGGAATAATCAGATGAGATGAAAAATGGATCACCCAAACCTGGGAAGACATGTGACTAAGCGAGGATATCCAAAACCTAACATGAAAGCAGAAGAGTGTCATGTTCAAGAGTGACATGTTGCCTATACAAATGATGTTTCATCTTCATTTTACCCCCACTATTTCTAGTGAGTACATCTTTATTTTTACATAAGATTGAAGAGGATACCATATTCTTGTCATACAAGTTCATCCTTCAGATGAATCCATCCTAGTAAGTTTTATGAGTCCTAGGAAGGAGAAACTCGATCTCACCATGGTGACAACTCTTTTGTTGTAAAGTTTTAACGAGTTCGATGTAAGAATAACTTGGTGCCTTTTGCATGTTTAGAGAATTTGAGAAAGAAACAAAAAATAAAACTCCATCATGTCCCTTCTCGTAATTTGTCCCTCGATCCCAAAAAGGTAGAAAAAAATATTTGAGAGAAACTCCTAGCCATGTTCGACTAAGGTGTTCCTTTTTCGTTTAATAGTCTATCTCAGTCCAAAAAAGGATTAAACTTATACTAAGTAGATGTCAATCCATCTACTTTTATGAGCTCAAAATAACAAGTACTCGGCAATCTTTTCATATTTATGGAGTCTGAAAAGAACTGAATATGGACTCCACCTAGAGGAGCAAGAGATATTAAAGGATAGAAACTGGTTTCGGCGATGATGGAACTGCTCAAAACATGTAATGGTCAAGGGGATGGCTAATAACACCACTCATTGCATATGTTCCCTGGGGAAGGGTAAAATAACCAAGTGAAATAATATGATCGGCCAAAGAGATGGTGATGATGGAATGAAAAAACAAAGGCTCATCTAAAAAAAAATTAGCGGATAAAAATGGCAATCATGAGATTTAAAGTGGGAATGGTTTCATTTTTACACAAGCTTGAAACAAAGATAAACTATGCTTGAGATAAGTTTGCATGCCCCAGCATAATGACTCAATTCGAGGTACATGCCCCCCAAGCTTCATTTCATTCACCTAAGTGGATGGAAGGAAGGTTCACTTATGAAATCAAGTGAAATACTCGACTAGGATTTTACGAGATCTAATCAAATACTCGAATTGGAAGGGGATTTGTTTCATTTTTTAGCGAGATTGACATAAGAAAAGAACTTTGCTCCAAATCATTTGTTTCATTTTTTAAGAAGCTTGACACAAGACAAGGAACTCTGCTCATGGACACGTATTTCATTTCTGAATGATGTTGACATAGTAAAAGAACTATCCTCATGGGAACCTACTTCATTTTTTAACAAGGCTGACATAGTAAAAAAAACTATCCTCATATCCCTTGTTACATTTTTTAATGAGCCTGACATAAGACAAGGAAATTTTCTCCGTGGTCCTTTGATCATGGACCAAAAGAGGCCATGACTTCCAAAAAGTTCTCATTAGATGGGAGAAAAATGCTCAGGAAGGGATACATGTCCAGGGAACCAAATGAAAAATCGGGTTCCAATGCCCCCAGCACATGATGCACTACATCACTACGAGATCATTAGTAGCTGTGAGCATGGAATAGGTGGCCACATAATTAACCTGTGGTAGGGGTGATGCCTCTTGCATATAAGAACCATTTAGGGATGATGGTCGATGGGGAGTTTATTCAGGACCAATGAATGTAAGAGGATCAATGATCACAATTCTTCCTTCATGTGGGAAACACATCACTCGAAAGAGGGAAGGAACAAGAGCTCCCATGACATAAACATAATCACATCTAAGGAGTAGATTAAAATCCAACAGACCTTGGAAAACCATCATGTCTATATAGAAAATCTTTCTTCCCAAAGTAATGGGTAACTAAGGAAGGATTCCTAATAGTTGACTGGTTCTTCTATTAAAAGCTAATAGATTCTAGGTGATGGAGACAAGCTGAGGAGAACCTAAATCTTTCAAAGAAGTTGAGTACAAAATACTAACAGATGCACCCTCGTCTACAACTGTGCTAGGTATGGCCATTTTGTAAGCCCGTATTGTAATCTGGAAAGGCATATAAGATGGAAGGTGATATCCTTCCAGTCGACTCCAATCAAAAGAAGTGACTAAACTACTCATGGGGGGTTTTGTAGGAATATAAGAGATTCCCTCTTGCTCTATGGGAACATGAGAAATTTTCTCACACACCTTAGGAACTGGAAGATTTTCCTTCGGTTTATTCGAAACTAAAGAAACCAGAAGAACCTAAGCCATATGCCATTTAGTCTCTACCAAAAAGGTACGATTAACTGAAGGTGGAACCGAGTATACCAGTTTCTCAACTAATGATTGGTCGAGAATGAACTCACGAGACTCACTTTCAGTGAGAGTGGGGCTGACCAAAGATGACTTTTTATATATCAATGGATCAACTAGCGGAGGATGAGGGGAAATATTTTTATACCCAGTTAGAAGACAAGGTTGAGAAGCTGTAAGGTTTTCCAACTCTTTGGAAGCTTCATACATAAGAGGACAGAGGTGAATGGAATGATCAGCTTCACATAACTTATAGGGAAATTTGACTTTTTCCTTTTTCCCATAGGCTTTACTAGTTGAAGGTTTATCACCAGCATGATCATTAGAGGTTGATGAAAAAGGTCGATGTGAACCTATGGACCAAACTCCTAAGACCTTGGGAATACCAGGACAATTCCAAAGAAGGTGGTCATCATTACATAACATGTAAGGGAATTTAACTTTTTGGGGCTGATTAGAAGAATTTTCTACATCAGTTTCATCCGTAGAAATGGATGCTTGGTTACCCCCTTGCTTCTTTTTCTTCTTCTTCTTCATCATATTATTCTTCTTCTTAGCTTCCTAGTTACTACAATCCAAACTTTCACCTCGCAAAGAGGAAGAACGGGATGAAGAAAAAGGCGAAGAAGGAGAGGGTTAAACTTTAGGATCAACATGAGTTTGATGTTGTTGACGTGGAGGAGAACTTGGTTGAAGAGTAGTGATGAGCCCCAATTTTGGTACAATTTGGGCTCATTTTGGCCTATTTTACTTGCTCAAACCATTCATTTTTATT
>APFE030128771.1:200694-228670 GCA_000404065.3 Pinus taeda | reverse complement strand
TAACCTTTCATTGATATAACCCCTCACCTCCAACATACTCCCTACACCCATTTCCCATCTCATTCCTCCACTTCTGAGCCATCACCAGCCTTATCCCTACCTCACATATCTCTTCCTACCAATCCATCACTCCTCCATCACTTCAAACCTTCACGGTAGGGCATCCTGTAGCAGCTATAGACATCCTGTAGAAACCTCTGAGTATCCTGTAGGATCCCCTGCAGACATCCTGTAGGAGGCCATTCATTCGGTTGCTGAGCTTCTGAATGTGTAAAACCTCTGTGGATGGATGCTAAGGGTCTATAGGGACCTCACCTAGCCTCCCCAACCTGTCCCACGCTTTCCTTCCTTCTCCATCCCAGCTGCACAGCCAAACCCTAATTAGCACACAATCACAATCATCCCATCCACTTAAAGGAAAAATACAAAAACATGTCTTTTATGATGCAAGCAGTTTAGATCCATGCATTTTCACTTAGATAGTAGCAGCATTAGTAGAAGTTTCCTTCACGTCATTTGCATTATAGAGGCTAGACTAGTTAAATTAGGGTTTCCTAGGTTTACATGCTTTGATTTGCTTTCAGTTCATTTTTTTCAAGTAGATTAGTCTTCTTTGAGCTAGCCTTCGTCCATCATTGATAAAGCTTCTTCTGTGAGCCCATATAAGTTGGCTTGAGCCCTAGCGGACTTGTGCCAGCTGACTAAGTGACAGCTGCGACAAGAGCTAGTACTTGTGCATACAGCACCGTCGCTTCCAAGTTTGTACGAACTACCGGGTTGATGAAATGAGAGACAGGAAGCCCCAGGAGTTGTAGCATTATTGCTACAATACTGGAGCTCACCAGGCACCTCAATGGTTATAGTCTCTTTGGCCTTCTCATCTTTCTTTACCTGAGTACTGCTAGAAGGTCCTCTTGATTCTTGAGACACTAGTGGAGGAACTTGAGGACCCCTGAAGATGTCATGGGCAATGAATGTCTCCCAAGAGATGTTGAGGAGGTTAATATGATGAAGCACAATCATCTTGATCAAGGAATAGTGGTAGAGACTACTCATCAGCTGGGGGTATGGATTCTTTTGTACAAAGTAGGCCATATTCTACATGTTTCTGAACAAGAAATAAGGGAGGTTCAACATCCTCACCCTTGTAAAATGCATGAGAAGCCTGATGTGATAGGTGTACAATCTAGAAAATCTGCCCTCACATGTGAAATATTTCATGATGATTCTCATCATGGGGGCATACTTGTCTTCAAGGAATCTAAAAGGGAAACTCCTCTTTGCTTCATTTATGTACCTAGATTTGATGTAGGGCTCATAATAGTGTTCATTTAGGTCCTGTGCCTTATACCATTTCTCTCCCACATTTAGAATCCTGGTTGCATCTGCAATGATGGAGGGTGAAACTGTGAATGTCACCCCAGCAAGAGTCACCTTGTTGTCACAGAGATTGGCTACAAAAAGCCTAGTAAGCTTCGGATGGTGCTGAACTCTCTCCACCTGCTCACAGAACTCATAACCCCCTAGATGCCTAAAAAAAGTGACAACCAAATGCGAGGTCTACAAGTCTCTGAGGTTTGATGGTTCTTCCCTGATAATCCTGCCCCCTTTTGTAGTTTTCTCTGATGCCGAGGTCTACCTGCTGAACTGTCACTGCCACTGTTTTTTACCTCCTCATAATCTCTGTCTCCTTTGACCATGTTTGCCAAGTTAATTTTTTTTAGGTTGTGTACCCCTAGAAAAGGTATGGAGGGAGTGAGTATGGGTGATTAGGAATAAGGGAAGGGGAAATGATCTTTATGGGAATTTTGGTGGACTATATAAGCATGAAAATGAGTGGGAGGGTATGGACCATGAAAAAGAGGGAGAGGGACTAGGGTTTTAGGATATTGCTTTGGGGATGAAGGAATAAGGGATATGGATGGATATGTAAGAGGCATTACAGTTTTGAGAATAGGTGAAAGGAGATATGGGAGGGATAGAAAGGGTTTTTAGGATTGAGTGATGGGAGGTATAGAAAGGGTTAGGGTTTTAAGGCATAAGTAGAGGAAATTCTAGGGTTTCACATTTAGCATAGCAAATTAACCTCAAATGAATTAATTGAATGCCAACAGTGAATTTCAAGGGCAACACTTACTTGCTTGAGGAAAAAAGAAGGCAAATTTGGTGTTTTTGGGTGGGAGGAGGGCATTTTGGCCCTTGCTGGCCCTATGCGGAGTGTCGTTGATTTTTGCACCAGGAAACCGGCCTATGCGCAGTTCTCCCTTCCTATGCGCAGTGCTCCAGCCTCTGTTTTTAGCACCACTTCCAACTACTCTAAGCGCAGTGCCAACCTCCCTATGTGTAGTGTCTCTTCTCCTTGGCCAAGAACTTGCTCAATTTCTCCTCTCTCCTTCAATGTTTATCTTTTTCTTTGTCAAATAAGAGTGATAGGCTTGAAAATGGAATGTGACATCTTATATAGGAGTAGATTTTGATTTTTCATTAGAAAAACCCACTTTCTAATGTTTTGGACCTTTTCCTAAATCTATGTTTTAATGCTTTTTCTTCATTGTCCCTTTTCAGGTGGATGATGCTCAATTTGAACTTATTGTTGCAGTGGTTTCATTGTCTTGTAGCATGGAAAAATGCTTGGTGTAGCCGGGATCATTTATTATATAAATTGACTTGAATTACATAAAAAAAATATAAAATAACTAAAAGTAATTTGTTTTCATCTCAAAAACATGTTTTTGAGATGAAAAATACATTAGTGAAAAGAGATATTTGTATAATAACCATGAATTACTAGCAATCACTCTTGGTTTATTGATCATCCTCATACCTTTGCTGCCCTTTATTTATACTTTAAATCATGCTTTTGACCTTGGAAATGAACCCTAAGACCTAATGGAAACATGCCCTAAGACCTAATGGAAACATGACTGCTTTTGACTCTGAAACTATGACTAAATACAACCTAGAGATGGGTCAGCAAGTGTACTTTATGAGGGAAAACTTGTTTTTTTGTGGGGAAGACAACCATCAGTGGATCAGCTTGACATAACCTAATGAAATGATGCAAAAATTTCAGTATGAGACCCCTAAAATAAAAATGCAAAGAGCAGATTTGATCCCTGATGGAAGTATGCAAATACTAACACTAACATTGGCCTTATTGGGGATGGCAGCTCCTTGGGGGTTTCAAGAACACCGTAGACAAAGTTCCTAGCTGATTGGTCCAATACAGTCAAATAAATGAAAGACTGAAAACCCTTTCTTCTTTTTTTACAATTTTGAAGAATGATGACTCAAAACAAACTGAAAACTGACTCACAATCGACTCTAAACTAACTCAAAAACCAACTAAACTCAACACAAATCATTTAAGCTTTATAGCCTTCTCTTCGGGCCCCAAGCTTAGATGACATTGTACTTGAAATCTTGCAAGGAAAACAAACTCGTATATACAATGACGGTGAAGCAACTTCACGGAACTGCATCAAAAGTAGTAGCGTTTCAGGAGCCTACCATTCACTGGTCCTCCTAAGAATTCCTGACCATCCATTTCCTTTAATAAAAATCCATTTTGTCCTCGATAGGTTGAGATTTTATATGGTCCTTTCCATAGATTGTCAAACTTACCATGCTTTCCTTTTTCTTCATTTCATGCATCCAATCACAGCACTACATCTTCCAAGTGAAACTTTTCTGCCTTGGATTTGCGGTCATAAATCTTCTTTATCTTCTCTTGCAGCCAGAAAGTGTTTTGAGAAACCTCTTCCCTTGTTTTCTGAAGGTGAATCATTTGATTAATCTGGCGTTGAATATCATCCTCTTCACTGTCGGCTTCTTGCAACAATATCATGACCAAGACTGCAAGTGATGTGGAAAACACCGTATCAATACCATAAACCAACTCAAAAATGACATACCTATTGATTTCTTGCTACTCACTCTTTTGGCCCACAAGGCATTGACAAGCTTTTGATGCCAATTATTTTTGTTTGCCTCCAACATTTTCTTAATAATGTTCACCAAGGATTTATTTGATGACTCGGCTAATCCATTGCCCTACGAGTAGTATGTCGTGGAATGACCCAATGTGATATTGTACTTGTTGTAAAACTCGACCATCCTTTTTGACTTAAATGTTGCTACATTATCTGTAATAATATTTTGAGGGAAACCAAAACGAGACAAGATATTAGACTCTAGGAACTGAATAATTATCGTGTCTATAGCTTGCCTTGTTGGAATGGCTTCAATCCACTTGGTGAAGTAAACGGTAGCTGTCAAAATCCATATGTGATGCTCTGATGATGTAGGATGAATTTATCCTATGAAATCAAGTCCCCACTGCGGTAAAGGTGCATTTACTTCAACTGGATTCAGAGGAAGAGGAAGCAGCTTCCTTTTTTCCTGAAAAAAATTGACATTTGTGGCAGCTCATGACTGTCTTATATAAATCTAAAAACAAAGTTGGGCAATAATATCTTGCTCTCAACACTTTGTTAGTTGTTGTTTTCCAAAACAAGTGACTACCATAAGCCCCTCTATGGAAATTATTCATTACCTGTTGAGCTTCATCTTCAACCAAACAATTAAGAAGAAACCCCCCCCTGGATCTTTCCAATAGAGAGCACTATTTAAAATGCAGAATTTTGTAGAATTCATTTTTAGTGATCTACCTTTAATTCTTGGCATTCCAGGAGGTGGAAAAAGATGCTGAAGAACACATACTATATTAGAATACCAAGTTGATTTGATAAACATCTCTAATAACTGAATGAGTGTGCTGCAATATTCATCATTTGACATTGTTGCAATGAGATTTATGTCTAGAGCATGCACATTCGATTCAGCCATCAGTTTTTCCAAGCCTTGTCCTTTGATCAGTTTGGTAGGCTTAATCTCAAGATCGTACTTTAACATTGCTGCTATCCACTTACCTCTTCTTCCCTTCGGATCAGTTTGCATGAGAACATCTTTGACAACCACGTTAGGAACATATGCTATGGTATGTGAATGCAGAATGTAGACTCGAAAATCCTTCAATTCCTTTATAAGAGCCAGAACTTGTTTCTCAGTGATATTGTAGCACAAAGCAACATCTCGAATAGTTCAACTGAAAAAGGCAATGGGTTGTTCCACCTAATCCTTTTTTTGCATCAATACCGAAGCCAAAGTGTGCTCATATGCAAATGAAAATATGATAAAATCATGAGTACAAGTGGGACTGATCAAAACTGGGGTTGTGGTCAAAGAAAGCTTTACAAAATTGAAATATTTCATGTCATCTTCAGTACATTTCACAGTGATGTCCTTCTTCAACATATTAATCAACTCACGTAAATGCTCAGCTAAATTTGGTATAAATCTGCATAAGAAGTTCATCTTATCGTTGAAAGCTTGAATCTCCTTTTTGTTGCGAGGAAATTCTATTTGTTGGATTGCCTCCACCCTTGAAGGATCAATGTGAATACCATCTTTGGAAATTATATGACCGAGAATTTTACCTTCCTCAATGGCAAAAATACTCTTCTTTGGATTCAAAGAAATCCCGAAATTCGTGCATTTCTAAATAACAATCTGTAGGTGGTGTAAATTCTCATCATCAGAACCAGAAAATACTCTCAAGTCATCTAAATAGACTACTAAGAAGACATCCTTCTCATTAGCGAAAGCTATGTCCATTTCCCATTGAAAAGTAGCTCTGGCATTTTTCAGCCCAAATGGCATCTTGGCATACTGAAAATTTCCCATGGCGTTGTGAAGGCAGTTTGGTCTTAGTCTTTTTCATGCACCAATATCTGATTATAGCCCAAGTAGCCATATAGTAGTGACATTCTTGATGTTCCAACTACTCTTTACAAAATATGGTCCATTTTAGGAAGAGGGTAATTATCCTTCAAGGATACTTTATTGAGGTTCCGGAAATCAATGCACAACCTTATCTTTCTGGTCTTCTTTCGTACTAGGGCCAAATTTGAAATCCAATCAAAAAATATAATTGGAACAATGATACTAGCTTTAAACAATCTATTTGCCTCTTTCTCAATGGATGGCAGTAGATATTGATTGATTCTCCTCAACTTTTGTCTAAATGGTTTTTGATCCAGCTTGACAGGAATAGTGTGTTGAATGATGTTCTTGTCGTACACTTTCAAATCTAAATAATCCCACGCAAAAACATCAGAAAATTCAGAAAGCAACTTAACATACTTAGCCTTTGATTCAGGAGAATGTTTTTGATAACTTTACAAGCTTGGGTTAGTCTGTTGTTCCAAGATTTACATTTTCTGCTCCCTTGTTCGTAGGAACTGTTATCACCCCAAGAAACTCTCCTAGGTTGTATCTCGAAGATGCTCGGGAACATTACAGACTCAACATAATGTTGGAAATGGATGAATGGAAGGAATGATGCTTGTTCAAGCCAGATAACCACTTCTACTATGCTTAACTCCAGGCATGCGTGAACACCCCCAGACTACAAGGATTTATACCACCAATTACTCACAGTTTAATGAATTAGGTGAACATGGAGAATACTGACCACACCAGCATATGCACAAGACCATGTGATGGCCTGCTGCAACCAGTAAAAGGTCTACAAATCTATTTCCTAATGCATAGACAGGATGACAGCTCTCTAGCACTAAATAAACAGAAACCTGCATAACACATTCAATGATACATACTAGACTTCAACACAAAGGTAGGATGATAGCTCATCTAATGCTAAATATCAAGAGCACATGAACAAATGCATAGCAGGCACAGCCTAGAACAGAATGGAAGTGGAAAGTGAGCAATTAGCAGCAAAAGAAGCTTGTATTAGCTGAAAATGAAGACGAGACGTTGCAAGTATCAAAGTAGTTACAGTCTCCAAAAGTTGAACCTTACATCAAAACAACAACCATCAACCCTGATTACATCTATTTTTTGGGTATATATAGAGTTTGATTACAAAAATGTTCTGTCGTTCTATGCATGGAGGGGTCATAATGGACCACCAACCACTTTAACTATTTGATGGAGTCTCTGATACTACCTACCTGCTTTAGTGAACGGATTTGATCTTTTCGGATTCTCTGTTGTACTTCTCGGGCAGGTGGAGTGTAGTATGGAAGACATTCCATAACTGATAAATGCATTTAACTACTCGAGGCTTGTCCTTTCTCTTCTCGTCCATCCTGTTTGTTGAATGTGGTGGTTGAGGAGTAACTACGCAGAGTACTGAACACTGGTCACATTCATCCTTTCGGGAGCACAGATCAGTCAAAGGTGGCATACTGCATGGCAGGTGGATGATCTGGTCAGGGGAGCAAGATTGGCCGTTGGATGGAACAGACGGACGACAGAGATCTCTCGGCGGGAGGTGTCGGGAGATACGAGAGCGGGGTGATCGCAAGCCATTGGATCTCGGGCGGGCATATCCAACAGCTATTGGGCGGAGAAGATGCATGGGGAGTCAATTAATGTGGGAAAGTGGTTTCGGCGGCAGGCGGTATTGATCGCACCGCTTTTGGGAGGGAAGCGATGAACGTACAGTGGCCAGCAATCACAATCATCGCGCGACGCATGGCAGATGGGATGGAACAGAAACCGCTTTGCTCGCGAGTTAAAGCGCGGGCAGCTTATGGGCGCGGGAGGTGCGAATGTCGTCTGATCATGGCAGAGATGATCAGATGGTGCGGAAGAGATCGCACAATTTGTTTAACTGATGTGACAGGGAAACGGCGGATAGCGCTTTTTGCGAAGGCACGCGGTTATATGGGTTTGAAACCTTAGCGCCTAGGGGCTCGGCGGAAAAGGGGCTTATGCCGAACTTTGGAGGAAAACAGAGATGGTGGGGGGGGGGGGGTAAGAGAGTATAAGGATGATGAAGGAGAAGAAAGAAACAGACCGTGGTGAGCTGCCTCTGAGCATAACATTGCCAAGCTTGAATTTGGTCCTCCAAATGTTAAAACATGTAGCAGGGCTAACACTGGCTCCTTCTAGGTATGAGATCCTCCCTGTGAGGTCTCAAAAACCTACAGATCAATGTCTTTCTTGTGAAAACAAACTAGCAAAATTTCCTAGTGTTCCATTGGGCATGGAGTCTACTGAGCTTACACTAAAACTGGTAAAATAAAATATTTATAGCTTTAAGGCCAAAGACCTTAAATCACATAAATTTTCATAAAATTCCCATTAACTGGGCCATCAAAAACTGCTTCTCCTCCCATGCTTTTCAGCATGAAGGTGTTGTTCCCTTGGATCTGAGAAATAATAAAAGGCCCTGTCCAGAAAGCATCAAACTTCCCATGGTTGCCTCTCTTTTCTTTTAGTGCATCCCACTTCAGAACCAATTCTCCAACCTGAAAATTATCTATTTTTTTCCTTTTGTCAAAAGCATCCTTGATCTTCTTCTAATGTGTTGCATACTTTTCAACCAGTTGTTCTCTTATTTGATGTACCTCTACTAAGCCAGTGATCCTTTTTGCCATATCTTCTTCCTCCTTTTGTTATTTTTGTAGGAACTGTTAGTGTCAATATTTGCATCCTTCCTCTAGTGATCAAACATGCTCTTACAAAGTGATTTTAAGGTGTCAAGGTCAAATTTTGTCATTTCAGTGAGTCTTCAAGAAAAATTTGGTCACTAGGTATTAGGTCTAGGGTTTGCTTTTACTCCTTTCAAAGTTGTCCAAATGTCGGTCCATGTCACCATTCAGCTGAGTGTACCACCATTCAGAGGGTTTTCACCATCATGTCAAGTTCCAATGGGTCATTTTACACCTTGTTCATGCTTCAGTTGTCCCTAGGTAAAGTTCATTTCCCTCTCCTAGGGTTTTGAAGGTAATTTCTCTTGGATGGTCAAATCATTAGCAAAACTTGTATCCAGATGTTCATACACCTTCCTCTATCCTTAATTTATCTTATTAAACACTTCCCGTCACTGATATCCCCCAAATTCCTCATTTTCGCACAAACCCTAGTTTCTTGCTACAACTTGACAATTTTCTAGGCTAGGCCTGTGTTTTGCCCTTTTTGACCCCTTCCCCTCACTCAATATTTGAAATTCCACTTTCCCTTATATCCTAACATCCCTGCCTAATTCCCAAAATTTCCTCAAGAATTTAGGAGTCCCTTATCTCCTTCCTTTCCCTTCATTTTGACAAATCCCATGTTCCACATATCGGGATAGGTTTTACTCCAATGATTTTTCTAAGCCATAAAAGATGAATTTGGGAAAAATGAGAGAGGTTCTTTTCAAAAATATGCAAAGGAAGAAAAAACTCTTTCAATTTTTACACAAGTGTCATATTTTTAGAGAAATGTCAAAAATACAGTTGCCTCAGGAGAATGGAAGTACCTCTGAAGTGACCTTGGGAAAATCAAGTTTTATTCTAGCTTGGTTGGCCAAATGACTTACATGATGAGTCAAATGATAACTAGACACAAATAGATTTCCAATTAGCTCTCATGAGCTCAATTTTGAGTTGAGGAAGTCTTTTATAGGTTGACTACAACTGCACTCTGCCTTTAGGCAGCCTCATTTTGTACATTTTGACCAGTCTTGGAAGATTTGATTGTTGATAGGGAAAATGAACTCCAAATTGAAAATTTCTAGTTGTGTTGGAAAGTAGACTCAATAACCTTTCCAACAAGCTATCATGTACCCAATTTGGACACTAGTAAGGCCTCCAAAAGTCTCCTGTAAAACGTGCTACGCATTGGGTCACTCGCGCGGCACATTGGGTTGCCCTCCACAATACAAAAAATACACTGGCGCAGCGCATTGGGTTGCCCTCCACAGTGCAAAAAATACAATGGCGCGGCGCATAGAGAAGGTGTGGTGCGTTGGGTTTGAGGTGCGGCGCATAGAGATGCCAAGCCTGATTCTCTCAAAAACTCCCTCAAATTTCCAAAATCACTCAACTCTTCTAGTGTGCAAGTAAGTCAAGATCTTTTCCTTGCTAGTAAAATATTTTTTCTTAAAGTTTATGGTGATTGTGTAAAAGAAAATTCAAACCCTAATACCTTGAAATTTCTCAAAAGCCATTGCCTAGGGTTTGTACTTGTCATTTTTCTGCCAAGTGTTTTCTACCACTCCCTCATTTTTTTTCACTCCTCCATTCATTTTCTCAGCTTATCCACCTATTCCCTAACTCCCATAATCAGTGATCCCTATCCCCAATTCCCATTTTCCCAAGTCCTCAATACAAGTCCCCAAATGCTAATTGCCATCCCAAGCCCTAAATATGATCCCCTAAACCCTTTCATTCCCTAAACCCTACAACTAGCATCAAACCCTCCCCTTATCAGTCCCACTCATCCATGGCGCTCAAAAACATGAAGGCAAAACCAACAAGCTGCCCAAAGGAGGAGTGTGGAGCTCACTTCACTTGAGCAAGAGATCAATGCAGATCAGGAGTCATGGATTGAAAGAGCTAATATCCACATAGAGAGGCTGCTGGAGAAGGCCAACAAGGAGAAGACATTGTTGAGACATATGGCATATCATTACATGGAAAGGAACAAAGTCTGCAAGGCAAGAATAAGGAGTTTAAAGGCAAAATTGAAGAAGGCATCAAAGAGGCGAAAGGAGAATGATCAACTTCAGATATTGGTTGAGGCTTCCTTGGCCCAACATAGCTCTTGATGGGAAAGACTCAGCCAAAATTTCAAAAAATTTGGGGCACTTTTTTCATTTTTGGAATTTTTTGCTCAAAAAATAGGAATTTCTGCTCTATGCACCGCGCCACGTGGCGCTCGTTTTTTATAGGAGCCTAAAAATAATAAAAAGTTAGAATTTTTGGATTTTTCATGGGAAAATATTCTTTCCTACCAATGGCCAAGAAATTTGGACAAGTTTTGAGCCCTCAAAAAGGTCAAAAACACTCACAAAATGACCTTACTGCCCCTATTTTGACACACAGGAAACAGTGTTGGGAGAACTAAGTTTTGGAGAGGTAAATGGATTCCAAATTGAGAAATTAAACTTGGGTTGGAAAATAGATAGGAAGACCTTTCCAACAAGCACACTTGGAGAAAATTTGGACATCGGGAAGGCCTCCAAATGTGGGTCCAAACAAGCACTACGCATAGAGAATCAGGCGCGGCGCATAGAGGAAATTTTGCCAGTTTGACCAAGTATACTTTGTTTTTCGCCTAGCTTTTGCCAATTTGACTTTTTCACCTTATTAATGTCAAATTAATGATGTAATTTAATTTACATTTATGGATCATGATGTAAATATGTCAAATTTTCACTTATGGAGGTAGATTCATCAGTTAAAAAGTTGTTTGAAACTGAATGAATCAGTTCCCCTTTTTCTAGAGGCATGTTGTTCCACTGCCCAATTTCTAGTTCTCAATTTAGAATTAGTTGGAACAACTCCTAAACATGTGAGCTTGACCCCTAGAGGCTAGGATGAGCTATGGTTTGTATATATCTTATGTTTTTCAGTCATTAGCAGGGTTGGACTTTTGAGAAATCCTTGAGCTTCATTGTACACCCATATCAGCATTTTGGCTAAGGAATTGAGACTAGGGTTTGCAGCACTCTTTGGGATCCATGTGGCAATTTGTCTTGGTACGGTGCTTTCTTTTGTAATTGTGAATTTGCTTATGTGTTATGTATGCCATTCTCTATCTTGTTTCTTCTTAACTAAAACAAACAAGAGTGTAAGTAGAATCCATTGAAATTGCAGTGCTCTACTTGAGGTTTGCTTTAGTTTCTTGATGTTTTCAGTTGTTTGGAGAGGATCCATGACTTTCCTTTCCCTCTTCAGCTCCTCACCTATCTAATCCTTCCAGCTCATTCAAATTTAAGTGCCAAAAAAAATTTCCTACCTTGCCCCAATGAGACCTTTGCAAGACTAAGCCTCATTCCCCGCACCCAAAATCTGCCTTTTCATCTGAGCCAACAAATCATCATTTTGTCCAATCAAACTCTTGCACACATATACCTAGCCTAAGATCAGTATTTAAATCAGTCATCTCAAGCCTTTAGTGATTATAATTTGTTGAGATTGACCCGGAGAGAGCCCTTTCCCGACCTAGTAGGGCTAGCTACCAGGGTAAGCGTGGTTTGATGTTGGCCCTCGATCCTACCTTTCTCAGCCTGAGGTAGATTTATTCTCTAACAGGAACTTTGCCATAGGGAGAATTAACTGGATTGGGAATATAGCCTTGGTGCCATACACTAGCTTGAATGGAGAATTCCCTGTGGATTTCTTAATGGTCACTCTGTCAGCCCACAGTGCATATTTGAGCTTAGAATCCCAATTCTTTTTGTTGTCTTCCAACAGCTTTTTAATTATCCTTATCAGACTTTTGTTAGAGGATTCTGCTAGACCATTTCCTTGAGGGTAGTATGAGGTGGAATGAACAAGTTTAATACCCATTGAATTGCATATGTCCACCAATTATTTTGCTCTGAAGGTTGTTGCATTGTCTGTGATTATTTTATGTGGACATCCAAACCTGGTAAAGATGTGCTCTGTCAAAAACTTCATGACCACATTATGATCATCCTTCCTGGCAGGGATTGCTTTAATCCACTTAGTGAAGTAATCATTGGATACTAATATCCATCTGTGCTGGCCATTGGAATGTGGATTGATTTCTCCAATGAAATCCAAGCCCCACTGCTAAAAAGGGCCGCTAGCATGTATAGGTTTTAAGGGCAGGGACTTCAATTGTTGTTTCCCTTCAAATCTTTGGCACCTGTCACAAGATTTAACAAATGAAAAGACATTAGAAAATAAGGTGGGCCAATAGTACCCAGCTCTGAGGATCTTGTGGGTTGTAGTTTTCCAATAATGGTGTCCTCCACACATGCTGGAATGAAACTGTTGCATAACTTCCAATGATTTTTCTTTGTCCAGACACCTCCAAAGCATTCCAGATGGATCCCTCCAATAGAGTAGATTTTCTTTAATGTAATATTTCACTGCCCTAAGCTTAATCGTCCTGGCTTGACTTGTGCTTGAGCCTAGGGGGATTTCTAGCTTCAGCAAGAAATTAGCTATTGCAGAGTACCAATCACAAGAAGGTATATTTTCTGCCACCGACTACTTTCTCTCTGGTTCAGCTGCTTCCTCCTCTTATGTTTGACCCCTTTCTGCATCTGTGCTTATGATATTTATGTCTAATGTACTGCAATTTTCTTCAGCCAATAGTCTGGCAAGGCCCTGACCTCTGATAAGCTTAGTGGGCTTCAGTTCTATGTTAAATTCAATTAGTTTTGCAATCCATTTAGCCCTTCTTCCATCGGCATCAGGCTGCATTAAGACATCTTTTATTGAAGCAGAGGGCATATATGCAATTATCTTGGAATGCAAGATATAAACTCTAAAATCTTTCAAACACTTGATAAGAGCATATGCATGTTTCTTGATGATATCATAGCTCAACTCAGCATCCCTTAATGTTTTGATGAAAAATGCTACTAGATGCTCTGCACCTTCTTCATCTGCTTGCAATAAAACTACTGCAAGGGTGTCTTCAGAGGCAAATGAAAATATGTGGAACTCCTTACTATAATCTGGGCTGATTAGAGTAGGAGCTTCCATAATGGCTTTCTTAATGGACTTGGAGGATCTTCTTGCCACCTCAGTCCATTTTATCTCTGGCCCCTTTTCAACATGGAGGTAATATGCTTCACCAGTTCTACAAAATTTGGGATAAACCTCCTTACAAAGTTTATTTTGCCCAGAAAGGACTGGATATCCTTCTTTGATCTTGGGACAGGCAAAGTCTGTATTGCTCTTACTCTCTCTGGGTCAATTCGGACACCTGCAGCAGAAACAACATGTCCCAACAGCTTGCCTTCTTCTAAAGCAAACTGTGACTTTTGAGGATTGACTGAAACCCCAAACCTTCTGCACTTCAAAAACACTTTCTTCAAATGTTGTAAATGGTCATGATAGTTGCTGGAGTACACTGTTATATCATCAAGGTAGATAAGGACAAATTTATCCTTCTCTCCCACAAATGTTATATCCATATCTCTCTGAAAGGTGGCTCCAGCATTCATCAATCCAAAAGGCATCTTGGAATACATAAAAGTGCCCCAAGGAGTGGTGAATGCAGTCTTCTCTTGATCATCTGGATGTATAGCAACCTGATTATACCCTGAAAATCCATCCAGGAAAGACATCACTTTGGCTCTTGAGACCTTCTGCAGCAAATGCTCCATCTTGGGTAGAGGATAATTGTCTTTCTTAGAGCATTCGTTTAAGTTTCTGAAATCCACATAGAGCCTGATTTCTCCACTTTTCTTCCTCACCACTACCAAATTTGCTACCCATTTTGAATATCTGAGAGGGACTATGATTTTGGCAGCCAGCAACTTTTTTATTTCTTTTTCAATTAGAGGAAGGAGCAAGGGGTTTATAGGTCTTAGCTTCTGCTTGAAAGGGATGGTGTCTTTCTCTAAAGGGATTTTATGCTGGATGATCTTCTTGTCATATGTTCACTATATTCCCAGGCAAAGACATCAGCAAATTGCTTAATTCAATTGCAGTATTCAGCACTTTGGTCAGCAGACAGATGAGTAGACAAATTTATATATCTTGGCTGACCTGGGCTCCCTATATCATGCTTACAGGCTGCAGATTGGTCTTCTTTTTGGGCAGCCTTATAAGGCACATCATTTTGGTCAAACAGCTTTTCTAAAGGAACTAGGCCCTTAGGTATATAATTGTTGGGAAGTTGGACAATGTTATCTTTGCCAATTTTATTTCTAAGCTGGGATTGGGGATTCTCTTCCAAGGCTTCATTCTCTTGGTCAAATTGCATTTCAGAGAATTCATCAATGACTTGCAGGAACCTATTCACTTCATCATCATCTTCGAAAACTTTCCAATGCTGGACATTATCAGGCAAGGATGGTCTGTATTTCATTAGCACCTAGGGGCTCGGTAGAAAAGGGGCTTATGCCGAACTTTGGAGGAAAACAGAGATGGAAGGGGGGTAAGAGAGTATAAGGATGATGAATGAGAAGAAAGAAACAGACCGCGGCGAGCTGCCTCTGAGCAAAACACGGCCAAGCTTGAATTTTTTCCTCCAAATGTTCAAACATGTAGTAGGGCTAACAGGAACCAAGGTTGATTTTCTTGCCACATCATCTTGATCAAACAACTCCTCTAAAGGTATGAGACCTCTAGGAATAACATTATTCTTCAGCTGTAAAACATCCATCTGATTTACCTCAATATCTTGTTCATCAGAATCACAAACATCATCAATGAAAGCATTCTTAAACTTCCCTTCATTTTGCAAAAAGGCATTAATTTCATTGTCATCCCAAAAACATGTCAATATCTCAGATTATTAGGAACAATAGGCCTATGTTTGACATGAATTTCAAATTTATTGCTAGAATTCACTGGAATCTTCAAATTGCTTGTTGTTGTAGTGAGTGAATTAGCAATGATTTTTTGACTTCATGGCACCACTGTCAAGGTGTATTCTGGGAACATTTTCAAAATATCCAGAACGGTTTCCGTGTAATCTCTCATCTACGGATGCTTCGCTTGATATTCTCCTTTTACTTGTTTAATCACCAACTCTGAATCACTATAAATAGAAATCCTTTTCACACCCAGTTTCTTCAAAAAATTTAGACCTGTAATCAATGCCTCATACTCCGCTTCATTATTAGAGCAGTCAAAAGCTAATGTGTAGGAACATACCCTAACATTACTTGGGGCTTTGTCAGGCTGAAAAGTAGGACTTCGAATCCAAATTCCAATACCTGCACCGTCTTTACCCAAAGCACCATCGAAGTCCATGCTCCAAAGGTCGGCTTCATCTTCTAGATGTTGGAATTCTTCTTTATTTTCAACCTTACCTTCGTTGATTACTTCATTTTTCTGCTCTTCACTGACCTTCTGCTGTTGTGGAAGCTACTTAGAAGAAATTGCTATTTTTTCTTCTTCTTTTTTTATTAAGAACTGCTCTAAAATTCTCGGAAATTTTTGGTACATCATCTACTTCTACAAGTTGAATATCTACATCATTCAATCCACTATCATAGTACAAAACAAAAGACTTTAAATCAATATGTACAGCATTTATCGGATGATTCACAGGCTTCTCTTTACTAGTGAACATATACTTCATTTTCTTTTCCCAATAAAACTTCCTCAATTGCCCAAAAAAAAGAATTGTAGCATAAGAGAAGTCAATTTGTAAAGTGCCTTTGAGTTTGGCTCCCCACGATCTAGAAAAGAGCATACTGAATCATGGTGGTATATCAACTACTACCACATCCATCAAGACATTTTTGGCTGGGATTTGATCTAAAGAAACCACAAAATATTTGATGAGACCAATGCAGCGAACTCTACTAGAATCAAATGAGTACAAATCATGATATTTCCGAGTGATATCCAGGCCCATCTTTTCCATGATGCCCTTGGGCATCAAATTTTGGGAAGATCCGGAATCAAACATAGCATTATGGGGAATATACTCATGTAGTCTAAGACTCAAATAAAAGGGTGGGACTTCACTATCTTCTGGCTGACCTTCTATAGCTAGACCAAAAATAAGTTTAGGATTATCATCCTTAACACTTGCCATGTCAGACAAAGGATCGATTTGCAATATTCTAGATACATGATGTTTGTAGCTGCTATTCTTAACAAGCTCAGTCAAAGGAATGGACACTTTCAATTTAGCAATTTCACTTTCTAAATTAAAAGATGAGACTTTTTCTACCTCTTTGACACTAATGTCCCTCTTATTTGTTTGCTCCTTAGTTTCACTATCCTTGTGTTGATTGTTTTTCTCGTTTGCAGTTGTACTTGTTGATGATACCTTGCTAGGATTCGGATCAGCAAGATCTTTTCCTTTCTTCTGAGTGTTTGAGGAATCATTCTTTGACTACACATCCTTTCTCTTCTGAATAGGACTGACTGGTACATCTCTGCTCCTTAAAGGGTATTTCCTCTGTTGTGCACTCAAAGAATTCATGTAACCACGTTGATAATCATCAGATTCACCCTCCAAAGCAATATCATTTGCCAAAATGTAATCTTCATCCATTTGGAGGTCGAAACTCTCTACATGCTCTTCATTTTCGGTCAGAAATATGGGCATACCATCAGCAGTGAAAAATTGATTTGTTTCAATTACCAGATCTTCCTCCTATTCTTCTTCCATTCCTTGAACATAATTCTATTGTAAGGGAGTTATGATTTGTTGTTGTTGTTGTGCTGGTTGTTCTAGTGCTTTTTGTTCTCTTTGCTTGATTCAGAATTGGGGTTGTTGCTGCCCTCTAAAGTTTGGATTTCAGATCTAAGGTTCAGGTCTATCTATGATGTATAACCGATCAACCATCCTTTCCATTGTCTGAATCAGTGTATCCATTTTTACATCTAAAGTAGATGCTTCTTCTTTCACGGTCACTCTTTTCTCGGATCTCATTCTTTCTCTTTTGGCCAAAAAAATTGCTTCTACGCTCACAACATTCTTTTGCATGTCTTCTAGAGTTGTAGGATCACGTTCCCCCAACTGATATGCCATATCAGTATCAAATCCATCTGGAAACTTAAGCAAATCCAATCCCTCTGGTAGTTTGATGTTTGCAAGGATAACATTGTATATTGCATTAAATCTTACACAATAGTCTTGCACACTCTCGCCAACATTTCTTTTAATGTTCTCATATTCGTACAAAATCTGAAGAGGATTTTTCTTCACCTCCCATCAATCTAGGAACTGTCTATGGAAGATGGGTAAAGTAGTGATAGAAGTTGCTGGTAGGGATCTAAACCATTTCCGAAATTCTCCTCCAAAGCTTTGTACAAACAGCCTCATCGTCACATCTTCAATTTCAACTTCATGGAGGTCAAAGAAATCATTCATTTTTTCTACGTGTTGTTGAGCTATAATGGTTTGGGTGCCCTCAAAGAAAGTTATTTTGGTTTGATAATCAGCGGGCATGGCACCAGGATTTTGAGGTAAAAAAAGGGGTGCATATCGGGCAGCCATAGCTGGAGGTAGGGGAGATGGCGAATTTAAAGCAAGGATTGGGGTACTCAGTATACTCAAAGAGGAATTAACAATAGCTTGAGTAGTGTGATCAATCTATAAAGAACAAGGCGGAGGGTAAGGGATTGTTTGGGTGGCAGTAGATGTAAAGGAGATATTTTGAAAAACAAAAGATGGCCTTGAGTCTTATTTTGCACCCAAGTATTTAAGTTCAAAGAAAGGTTTTACAACTGATCGAGAGTATGAATAAGTTGTGATCTTGATTTAGTTTGTGGAAACAAGTCTTCAATGGGGTTATCAAAATATATAGAAGAATCAACAACTATCTGATCAATCCAACTTAATTATTCATTACAAAATAGAATTTTCTCAAAATGAACATCAAACTCAATATCTTGCAAGGTATCTAACCTTTCCGGGAGTGAATGAACATGGGGAATGAAATTCTCACTTGATGTTTCTTCGACTAAACTTAATTTCCCTGCAGCTTTCTTAGATTTCTGTCCAATTTTATGAGGATCACTAACAATGGTTGGAGGATTCGGATCTGGATTAGATCTGGTGTATCTTTGAGAAGCCAACATGCTTGATTTTGGAATTTTATATATTTCTTTACAACTTTCCAATTCATCCTAGTAAATTCTAAAACTCATCATCCACAAGCCTAGGAATTTAAATGAAATATTTTACTCAGTTGATTAATCTTTCATTCCCCAATATGGTCTCCACTATGTTATCACTTGGATTGAACCTTAGGCTAAAGGAAGGCAATGCCAGGGTAACCACAAACCACACTTAACCAAGTAGCTAGCCCTACTAGGCTAGGAGAGGGCTCTCACCATAAGGATCTCAGCCAAAATGACTAGATAAAGAAAATGATATTAGGCTAGGTATACTAGCACAAGGTTTGATTTTATTTTGAAGGGTTTTGCTGGATCAGGAGGAGCCAAACAGTTAGGGCAAGGAAATTAGGTCAAAATTGCAGGGTGTTTGATGGGGCAAGGTAGGCACAAGGCTCAGCACTCTAGGGTTTTGATGGGTGAGGTGATTCAAGACCGATGAGAAGCTAGGAAGAGCATATGATCAACATGGATCCTTCCTAAACTGAAGAAAACATAAACTGTGAATATTTTCCCAAAGCAGGGCATAAATACTATGGGTTCTACCTATCAACTTGAAAACATTCACTTAGAAGCAGTGAAATAGATTCAACAATACATTCTAAAATATGATCACCAAAATAAAACTAAACTAAACATCATACCACATGGATCCCAAAGAAATAGCTGCAATTTTTCATTAATCTCCTGTTAAAACTGATACAAAATGATGTCCACTCAAAGCATGAGCATCCAACTGAGTCCAACCCTGTACAATGAGAAAGAAGAAGAAGATATAAACATGAATTCAAAATCCTCCCATCCTCAGGGATCGAATCCCTAAGATGATGAGCTAATCTAACCAACACTGAACAAGAAACTGGAATCTAGGCATCCTAACAACTTGCCTCTAAAAGTGAGGAAACTGATTCATTTTTACTCAAAATGACTTTTAATCTAATGAGTCTACCCTCTAATACTATTTATCCATAATATCTACAAGCCAAGTCATCATTTACATTGGTAAAACATCCTCCATGAGAGAAAATCCAAGATCAAAGTCAAAACACAGTGAAACGGCAATCCTGTGCAAAATTTGTCCTATGCGCAACGCCACCGGCCCTATGTGTAGTGCCTCGTTTAGGTACCTTTTGGAGGCCTTCCTGGTATCCGAATCAAGCACATTATAGCTCATTGGAAATATCTTCAAGTATACTTTCCAAAACATCTTGAATTTCTTCATTTGAAGCTCATTTGACCCCTCAAACGTTGATTCTCCCAAGACTTTTTCTGTGTCCAAAAAGGGGCAAAAAGGTCATTTTTGGAGTGCTTTTTGACCTTTTGGTAGACCAATTCTGCTCCAAAAGATTAGAAAATTCATAGGGTACATGTAGTCATCACTCTAAATCCAAAAATGAAATCCATTTGTCCATTGGGTTCCCCTAGTAAAAACGCAGTGCGCATAGAGCCAAGTTTCCTCTGTTAAAATTTCTAAAATTTGCCAAAGGCAAAAATTCCTCCAAATTTGATCAAAATTGGTAAGCAACACCATCATCAAGCATATTTATGAGCTAAGGAAGCTTCAGCAAGAAACTTAAGCCTATCCTCCTCTTTTTTTCTTTTGAGCACTCGTCCCAGCCTTGCTTTCATTTGTTTGACCCTTATATTGCAAATTTTGTTCTGGGTCCTGTAGTGGTAGGCCATGTGCCTGATGATTTGGTTGTCCCTATTGGCCCTTTGTTGCAGCTCCTATAAGTGAAAATTGATCCTTTATAGCCAATTTTATCTATCCCCCTCAATTTCCTTCACAATTGAAGTCAAGGTGACCGGTGCTTCTTCCTTTTGCATTGTTGATTTTCCCTTGTCACTTTGTCTTTTTGTCTTGAGAAGTTCTAGCTCAATGACGACCTTCTTATCAATCAGTTGCTTGTTCTCTTGTTTTGGATATGTGATGACATACTTGGCTCTCGCCAAGTTGTCCATCAATGCTTGGATTTGAGCCTCTTTCTCCTGTATGATGATGTTTTCTTTTGTTGCTTCATCTTGAGCCTCCAAGTCAATTGTCTCTATGCCATGATGAATATGATTTTGTTTTGGATCATCATGCCCCATCAAATCAAAATCTCTCTCCTCCTCATCATCAATACTTTCCTCCAACACCTTTTCTTTCGCTTTATGCAGTGGTTTCACCTGTACCTGTTGTCTTGATGAAGAAGGCAAGGTCCCTTCCACACCAAGTTGGGCAAACACTTGCCTATCAGTTGCAAACAATTTTCTTGTCCCCCTCTGGTATGTCTTGTAGGTTGTAGGCACCTCAATGGCTTTAGTCCCTTTGGCCTTCTCATCTTTCTTTACCTGAGTATTGCTAGAAGGTCCTCCTGATTCTTGAGACACTGGTGGAGGAATTTGATGTTAGGGTCCCACCCTAACCCCCTTATTTATGTAATAGTATCGAGTCATAGTTATATTTAAGTAAAGAGTCAATAAAGCCCATATTAATAATTGTAAGTGGTTAACCTGCATTTAATGAAGGGACCACAGTTAGTTGCAAATGGGCCACGGTATTAGATAGATGGTATTAATAAGAACCATGGTATTGCCCCATGGTCTTGCATGTATGAATCCTATATAAAGGATAGAGACTCCCCTCGAGGAGCATCGTGTCTTATTTTGTAATCAAGCTCTGCTCTATTGGAGGTTGCCCCCTCGAAGAGGCAAGTGAACATTGCTTTCTGACTAATAAAATACTTTCTATTATTTCTTATTGTTCTATGTTCTGGGTATATTTCTTCGCATATTTGGTATTCGGGTATTTTCGTGCAGGTTAAGAGCATAACAAGTGGTATCAGAGCAACTTCCAGGGCCGGTGGGATCTCCATTTTTTAGCAAAAAAAAAATTGGCTAGAGACGTGTTCTGGTGTCTTTAAACCACGCGATCTGTTGTTGAGCACATAAACCTGCGGATTTGGGGAGGCATGCACGTAGGAAATACAAGAGGTGATCACGCTTGTTGGACTCCCTTGTAACCCCTGTGGGTACCCCTTCGAGTAGTAGCGCATTAGACAGAAACATGCACGGACTGTCTTCCAAGTACCCTCTGGGTATATCGGAAGCCCCCTAGCTCCCTTGCAACCTCACCATAGATAAACCATCAGCCGTCTTGTTGCTATAGTACACCGAGAACAGCACTCAGATAGATTACTCGCCCGTATGATAGGGTAGTCGGGTTGTATGGCTAAGGGTATAGTTGATCCTCCTTGGTTAGTGCCCTGAAAAATTGGGCCGAGTACTACTGTCAGAACCTTATATATATTGCGATATGTAGCACCTGACACTCGTGGAGACCATAGTTCCCTTCTCTATCTCGGGTTCACGCATAATCTCTACCAGATCAGATCCCGCAAGTGGGGTTTTGAAGCAGTAGCAGCAATCAGTTCCGCCATTTAGATTTATCAGAACAGCCATTCAGATCTATTATATCCATCAAAACCGCAACAACAATCAGTTCCACTATTCAGATCTATCAGATCAGCCATTCAGATCTCTCAGATCCATCAGATCCACCATCCAGATCTAAGTACTTGTGTGGGTTCCTATACCTGGGCGCAATTTTCGCAAGACTTTTGGCAGCATTGACATTTCTGGGATTCGGCTACTGTAGTATTCCTAAGCGAGTAAAAATCTGTTAGGAGTTAAAAAAAAAAAAAGACTGAGACCCCCGAGGGCGCTTATTGGTGACTTATCCCATAAGAATTAGGACAACGAGCTGAGCAAAGTGGTACCATTCAATTGTTAGTGCCAAAAAGAATCGGGCGGTCCCAAATTTCAAGTAAATCGGCTCAGTGCATGGTACAAACTAGACCTCAAGCTATGGCGAATGAGAGGATGGATAGCCTTGAATCATCCTTGAAAGACATCCAAGCGCAGCTGAAGGAAATAACTACAGCACTCTCTAAGGGCAAGGTAGAGGCACGTGAGGAGGCATATATTGGCAATGAAAACAGTGAGGGTGAGTCTAGCCAGTCTCTTCACCTCTTTGGCACCCCCCAACCATCCCATCTATGACCTCCCAAGTTGGACATGTATAAATTTGATGGCTCTAACCCGGCCGCATGGATAATGCAAATGGAGCAATATTTCACACTGAATTACATCCTGGATAATGCGACTCAGCTAAGTGTGGGTATCATGTACTTGGACAATGAAAGATGGAAATGGTGGCAATGGCATCAACGTTGTTATGGAAGGCCCTTGACATGGGATACATTCAAAAAAGCTCTTATGGATTGCTTTGACCATGAATCTAACTTTTTGGGTCGTCTCACTAAGCTCAGACAGACAGGAATAGTGAATGAATATATTGCAGCCTTTGAAGTCTTAGCTTTCCACACCAAAGGTCTACAAGATGAGTTCTACACGAATGTTTTGTGAGTGGTCTTAAAGAAGCCATACAAGCCCACGTCTGACTACACCACCCTAGCTCATGGTTGTAGGCTTGCAAGATAGCTCGAGAAGTCGAACGTGCATTGGCGGCCCAGTCCAATCGCCCAAATTTCATCGCCAAGGCTCTCCCCCCACAGGCTCAAAGCACTACCCAGACGCTGAAGTTTCAAAAGGTGTCACCAACAGAAATGGCAGAAAAAAAGAAAGCAAGGATTATGTTCCTACTGTGATGAGAAATACTCCCCCGAGCATAAATGCAAGGAGCCCAAATTTTTTCAAATTGATGCTACTGATCACAGTGAATCAGAGGAAGCCCCACCACTTGAGAAACCAGAGGAGGAAGAAAAGGACAACCAGCAAGACAATGTACCTGAAGAACCAGTTATCTCGCTACATGCTTTGGCAGGGATTTCTTCGCCTCAAACTCTCAAAATCAGAGGTTTTTTTAAGCATCGACCAGTAGTAGTCTTGATTGATAGTGGAAGTACACATAATTTTATCCATCAAAGAGTCACGGAAGCAGTGCATTTTTTTCCGAGCAGTTTCTAAGTTCTAGGTCCAAATTGCAGATGGGGGAACAATGAAATGTGAAGGCCGTTGTGAAAAAGTCAAACTTCAAATGGGGGATTATCAATTAAAGACCCACATGTTTGCTATACACATGGGAGGGTGCGACATTGTCCTCGGTGCTGAATGGCTTCGCACACTTGGCCCAATCACAATGGATTTCTAGGAGTTGTATATGAGCTTTAAGCAGAACAACCACACACATACCCTTCGCAGACTCCAGGCAGGAGCTCCCTCTATCATCAGCTCACATCAGATGGAAAAATTGTTAAAAAAGGGCCACCATGGAGTCATAGCTCAATTTAATGCCATCCAGGCCGGCGAACCCAAGCCTGTTCATAGTCATCCTAAGATACAACAGATCTTAAACAACCATCTGCTAGTCTTTGACAAGCCTCATGAGCTTCCACCCTCGAGAGGGGAACATGATCATAGCATTACTTTGGTCCCAAGGGCCCAACCACCAAATGTGCGCACATATAGATACCTGTTTGCCCAAAAGAATGAAATAGAAAAAATAATCAAGGAACTCTTAGAAGCAGGCATCATTCTTCCCAGCATTAGTCCTTATTCATCGCCAGTGGTCATGGTGCTCAATAAAGATGGGGAATGGCGTATGTGTCCAAACTTCAGGGCCCTTAATAAGTTGACAGTAAAAGATAAATTTCCCATACCGGTTGTTGATGATTTGTTGGATGAACTAAATGGGGCTCAATTCTTTACTAAGCTTGACCTTCACTTCGGCTACCACCAAATCTGCATGAAAGAAGTAGACATCCCAAAGACTACTTTCCGAACTCATGAAGGCCATTATGAGTTCCTGGTCATGCCATTTGGTCTTTGTAATGCCCCATCCACTTTTCAGAGCCTTATGAACCACCTGCTCAAACCATATCTCAGAAAATTTGTCCTTATTTTCTTTGATGACATCCTCATCTACAGTCACACCTAGGCCACACATCTTCAGCATGTAGATCTGCTCTTGCAACTACTCCACAAGCATAAATTATTTGTCAAGATGTCCAAGTGTTCTTTTGGCATGGAAGAAGTTAATTATTTGGGCCACATTGTAGGGCGTGAAGGTGTCAGGGTGGACCCCAAAAAGATCCAGGCCATGCAGGATTGGCCTCAACCTAAGACATTGAAGAGCCTGAGAGGATTCTTGGGTCTCATAGGCTACTATCGCAAATTTTTTCGCAATTATGGTCGCATTGCTAGGCCCCTCACTCAAATCCTCAAGAAAAATTCATTCCTCTAGAATGATGAAGCACAACAGGCCTTTACAGCTCTCAAACATGCCATGTGTTCCACTCCAGTCTTAGCACTACCCAACATCACCAAATCTTTTGTGATTGAATGTGATGCTTCGGGTACAGGTATTGGGGCAGTCTTAATGCAGGAAGGTCAACCCTTGGCCTTCACGAGCCAACAACTAAGTGGGAAGAATCTAGGACAAGCTACCTATGAGAAGGAGATGATGGCCATCTTACATGCAGTAGATACCTATTGACCATACTTATTGGGGCGATGTTTCCAAATCCGCACTGACCATCAAAGCCTTAAATATTTTTTGGAGCAACGCCTATCCTCACCACAACAAAATAAATGGCTCGCCAAAATGTTGGGATATGATTATGATACAATTTACAAGAAAGGGCGCGAAAATATTGTAGCAGATGCGTTATCCCGCCAATTTGAGGAGGAAAGTACCTTCCTCACAATTTCCCTTCCCATTCCAGAATGGATTGAAGAGGCCCGCAAGGAATGGTTTTCACATCCCTGGCTCTCCCAACTCATTAATCAATTGCAGGCAGATCCAAATTCCACATCGGACTACTCGTGGCAGGATGAGATTCTTTGCTACAAGGACAGAGTCGTAATATCACCAACATCCACCCTCAAAAGCCACATTTTGGCAAAGTTTCACTCATCTCCCATTGTAGGAAATTCAGGCTTTCAGAAGACGTATGCTCGCACTCGAAGATATTTTTTTTGGACAGGCATGAAAAAGGACATTCTTACTTTTGTAGTTGAATGCGATGTCTGTCAGCACCACAAAGGAGAAATAGTCAAATCCCCAGGCACATTACAACCATTGCCCATCCCAGCCTCAATCTAAACAGAGGTTTCTATGGATTTCATTACGGGTCTTTCAAAGTCAGGAAATAAGTCAGTCATCATGGTGGTTGTGGATAGACTTTCTAAGTATGCTCATTTTTTTTCCCTACCCCACCCTTTTACACCGTCTTTGGTCGCACAATCTTTCATGGATCAGATCTTCAAATTGCATGGCATGCCCACTTCCATTGTGTCTGATCGTGATCTGATCTTCACCAGTAACTTTTGGCAGGAACTCTTCTGGCTACAAGGTACCCAACTACAACTCAATACTTCCTATCATCCACAAACTGATGGTCAAACTGAAGCAGTCAACAAATGTCTGGAAACATACCTTAGGTGTTTCACTTCAGAAAAGAAACATCTCTGAGTACAATGGTTACCTCTAGCTAAATGGTGGTATAATACCAACTATCATGCCACCACCAAAATGACTCCATATGAAGCAGTTTATGGTCAACACCCTCCTTCCCCTACTTCTTATATCAAGGGATGGTTGAAGGTACAAGCAGTGGATGAACTCCTACAAAATCGCAAAACCATGTTGGCTCACCTTAGAGAGAATCTTCATCAAGCTCAAACCCGCATGAAGCAACAGGTAGATCAACATCGCTCAGAACGCCAATTTCAAGAAGGGGATCAAGTATTTTTTAGGCTGCAACCATATAAGAAAACATCACTCAAAGACAAGGGCTGTCACAAACTATCTCCAAAATTCTACGGACCGTATCAAGTACTTTAGCACATTGGAGAAGTTGCCTACAAGCTAGCTTTGCCACCCACTACAAAAATCCATCTAGTTTTCTATGTTTCATGCCTCAAGAAAGTGATTGGGAACAACTGCAGAATTCAAACCAGTCTGCCTGAACTAGATGAATAAGGGTCAATATGGCTCCAACATGAACAAGTTCTTGACACACGAGAAAGGCACTTGCGTGGTCGCATGATCAAGGAAGTCCTCGTCAAGTGGAAAGACAGCTCTCCGGAAGATGCAACTTGGGAACCAGCCACTATTCTTCAACAGTTTCCGCAGCTTCAGCCTTGAGGACAAGGCTATTCTATGGGGGAGGGCATGTTAGGGTCCCACCCTAACCCCCTTATTTATGTAATAGGATCGAGTCATAGTTATAGTTCATTAAAGAGTCAATAAAGCCCATATTAATAATTGTAATTGGTTAACCCGCATTTAATGAAGGGACCACAGTTAGTTGCAAATGTGCCATGGTATTAGATAGATGGTATTAATAAGAACCATGCTATTTCCCCATGGTATTGCATGTATGAATCCTATATAAAGGATAGAGACTCCCCTCGAGGAGCATCGTGTCTTATTTTGTAATCGAGCTCTGCTATATTGGAGGTTGCCCCCTCGAAGAGGCAAGTGAACATTGTTTTCTAACTAATAAAATACTTTCTATTATTTCTTACTGTTCTATGTTCTGGGTATATTTCTTTGCATATTTGGTATTCTGGTATCGTCTTGCAGGTTAAGAGCATAACATTTGAGGACCCCTAAAGATGTCATGGGAAACGAATTTCTCCCAGGAGATGTTAAGGAGGTTAAGATAACGAAGCACAATCATCTTGATCAAGGAATAGTGGTAGAGACTACTCATCTACTGGGGGTATGGCCTTTTCTGTACAAAGTAGCCCATCTTCTTAATGTTCCTGAACAAGAAATAAGGGAGGTTCAACATCCTCACCCTTGTAAAATGCATGAGAAGCCTGATGTGATAGGTGTACAATATAGAAAATGTGCCCTCACATGTGAAAATATTTCATGATGATTCTCATCATGGGGGCATACTTGTCTTCAAGGAATCTGAAAGTCCTCTATGCTTCATTTCTATACCTAGATTTGATGTAGGACTCATAATAGTGTTCATCTAGGTCCTATGCCTTATACCATTTCTCTCCCACATTTGGAATCTTGGTTGCATCAACAATGATGGAGGGTGAAACTGTGTATGTCACCCCAGCAAGAGTCACCTTGTTGTCATGGAGATTGGCTACAAAAAGCCTGGTAAGCTCAAGATGGTGCTGAACTCTCTCCACCTGCTCACAGAACTCATAGCACCCTAGATGCCTGAAACAAGTGACAGCCAAATGAGAGTTCTGCAACTCTCTGAGGTTTGATGGTTCTTCTCTCATAATCATGCCCCCCTTGTGTGGTTTTCTCTGATGCTGAGGTCTATCTGCTGAACTGTCACTGCCACTGTTTTTCTCCTCCTCATAATATCTATCTCCTTTGTCCATGTTTGCCAAGTTTTTTTTTT
>APFE030128771.1:98313-200105 GCA_000404065.3 Pinus taeda | reverse complement strand
GAAAAGGTATGGAGGGAGTGAGTATGGGTGATTAGGAATAAGGGAAGGGAAAATGATCTTTATGCGTATTTTGGTGGACTATATAAGCATGAAAATGAGTGGGAGGGTATGGACCATGAAAATGAGGGAGAGGGACTAGGGTTTTAGGATATTTCTTTGGGGATGAAGGAATAAGGGATATGGAGGGATATGTAAGAGGGGTTATGGTTTTGAGAATAGGTGAAAGGAGTTATGGGAGGGATAGAAAGGGTTTTGAGGATTGAGTGATGGGAGGTATAGAAAGGGTTAGGGTTTTAAGGAATAAGTAAAGGAAATTCTAGGGTTTCACATTTAGCATAGAAAATGAACCTCAAATTAATTAATTGAATGCCAAGGGTGAAGTTCAGGGGCAACACTTACTTGCTTGAGGACCAAAGAAAGCAAATTTGGTGTTTTTGGGTGGTAGGAGGGCATTTTGGCCCTTGTTGGCCCTATGTGCAGCGCCTCTCCCTATGCGCAGCGCCGTTGATTTTTGCACTGGAAAAATTGGCCTATGCGCAACACTCCCTTCCTATGTGCAGTGCTCCAGCCTCCATGTGCAGCACCACTTCCAACTGCACTATGCACAGTGCCAACCTCCCTATGAGCAGCACCTCTTCTCCTTGGCCAAGAACTTGTTCAATTTCTCCTCTCTCCTTCAATGTTTATCTCTTTCTTTGTCAAATAAGAGTAACAGGCTTGAAAATGGAATTTGACATCTTATATAGGAGTAGATTTTTATTTTTCATTAGAAAACCCCACTTTCTAATGTTTTGGACCTTTTCCCAAATCTCTCTTTGAATGCCTTTTCTTCATTGTCCCTTTTCAAGTGGATGATGTTCAATTTGAACTGATTGTTACAGTGGTTTCATTTTCTTGTAGCATACATAAATGCTTGGTGCATCTGGGATCATTTATTACATAAATTGACTTGAATTACATAAAAAAAAATATAAATTAACTAAAAATACTATGTTTTCATCTCAAAAACATGTTTTTGAGATGAAAATTACATTAGTGAAAAGAGATATTTGTATAGTAACCATGACTTACTAGCAATCACTCTCGGTTGATTGATTATCCTCATACCTTTTCTACCCTTTATTTATACTTTAAATCATGCTTTTTACCTTGGAAATGAACCCTAAGACCTAATGGAAACATGCCCTAAGACCTAATGGAAACATGACTACTTTTGACTCTGAAACTATGACTGAATACAACCTGGATATGGATCAGAAAGTGTAATTTATGAGGAAAAACTTGGTTTTCTGAGGGGGAGACAACCATGAGTGGATCATCTTGACATGACCTAATGAAACGATGCAAAAAATTTAATATGAGACCCTAAAATGAAAATGCAAAGAGCAGATTTGATCCCTGATGGAAGTATGCAGATACTAACACTAACATCATCTATCAAAATATATTTCCCATGCTTCATCTCTTCTTGGAATGTAAGTAAACTTTTTTGTTTCAATGGTTTTATGTCTTTGATTGGAATTTGAAGTGCAAAATGAATTGTTTTTGTAGAAATGTTGAAAGTTGCAACCCCTGTAGGAGCTAAAAGTAGTTATATACTCTTCCTAGGAAAGGACTCGATTTCAAATGCTTTTTTAATGGATCCAATCAAATAATATTTTCCTGTGCCTGCAGTTCCTTGGATTATCATGATTAATTGGCCATCTTCTAATTTAGAATGGTCATGGACAATATCAAATGCTTGTCTCTGCTTAACACTGATACTTTCAAAGGAGTAAGAGTTTCCATGTTGGTTAGTGCAAAGTGAATTCAACTTTTGCATTTTAGATATGAAATGAATAGCATGATTAGTGGTGACTTCATCGACAAAATTTATATTCCAATTATACGCATGATCGTGATCTCTATGTCTCAACATCTCAAACTCATTGTAATTTAGATATTTATTCTTATAGAATCCACAAAGAATCTCCCACTCATTCTCTCTAAAATCGAGACGTGGATTTTGAACGTCTTCTTCATTAGATTCAACTAGATCAATTGGAGGCAATGGATTTCAATCAACATTCCATGGTTGGTATCGAAATTTTTCCCAATTATGCACAATCTCATCATTTGTCTGACCTATATCTTTGTGAAAGTCACGAAAGGCCTTGTATAATAACAACTCGACCAACAGAATTCAACAAACTTGTTATCTTCTATATTAGGAATTGAGGTAAATTGAGGGGAAAAATGTACAATGGAAGGTGCTCAATATCAACAGGTCTCATGATATATGCATCAATAAGGGAATTATCATTATCAACATTGTATGTATCAATCTGTACTTGTTTAAAAACCTTCATACCAACATTTAGAACCACAAATCGATGACTACATTCAGAAAGAGAGAGCTCTAAAATCAAATGACATGTCTCTTGTGCACCGATATCTCTGTCAACAATTATTTTGCATAACAAACTCTTGTATACACGAGCTATGGGTTCATTTGGATTTTGAATAGAATATACACACATCAACATATGATAGAATGTTTCTGATCCTTTTTCAGATTTTGCAACATATTTTGCTATGTAATTAATGATGACGCGCTTTGAAAGAATGGGTTGCCAATCTATATTAGCCCTCCACATCATCAATGTTTCATGATTGTACATATTCAATCTATCATCATTTCTTCTTGGTTCATATTTCTTTTCACCATTCTCATCAACATAGATTTTTGACTCACCACATAAATCTCACGGTGCCTTATATCAACATACCAGTCTTCCTACTTTCTTTCGGAGGCAAGATATTTCATTGCATGTGATGTGACGCTTAACACAATTAAGAATTTCTTCATAATTAATCATAGGATCAGGTTGAAATATTTGTTGTGTATCATTTAAGCAAGTATGATGATCAACATTAATTCTAAACTGAATATTTCTTTAATGTCGATCACGTGGATTCATTGCATGTACACATCCATCAAAATATTCTTTAGCAATTTTAACTTGTGTAGGATCATCCCATTTCAATGTGTCCATGTTAGGAGCATCTTTTAACCATATAAATCCATGTACATGTGGAGATCTGTGATGTTTCCACTCATAGCAACACCATTAATCTGTAGCATGATGCAAATGCTCAAAATTTTCATGTTGAAACATTGTATGCCTTAGGTGCATATAATATGCTACAATATGAAGATTGTCAATTAAATTTTGATGTCTCGGTTTTCTTGCTTCTACTGGATCTATAAGACATGTTCCCGGCATTAATTCATGTAAATCTAGCCATTGCATATCTACTGCACTTAATGTAAATAATATTGTGAGACACCCAATCTAGTGAACCAAGTCAGATAGCTCATAACAACACTTAGTCCAATATGCACGTGTACCTTTCAATACAATTCCAAATCACATTAATATTTCTCCAAGTCATGATTCTTTCGTTTTTTGCAACCAATCTGCTTCACCCTTCGAGAACAATGTTGGAAATGCCATATCGAATAATCCCACTGTGTTATATTCATTAATTATAGATGAACCAATGCCATACCAACTAATCACTTCCTTTGCATTAGGATTATGTTCCTTTCCATTAGAGTTCTCTTCCCAATCTTGAATAATATCAATCTCTCGTCGTGCATTAGGAATATTTGCTGCAAAAGAAGATGTTTGTAACCCATCTAACGCATCATCAATCCCTGGAAGTCCTTCCAACATTGCAAATTCAGTGTCAATATCTATATTTTCCAAAGTAACAACGTTAATCATATGTGAAAAATTTGTTACAACTTCAGGAAATTCTCGAAGTACGTTGTTATCAACTTGAACTTCATGATAATATGGATCATTCTCAATCTTATAATATAATGCACGCGATGCAATATCTTTTCTAACAGTAAAATAATAATTGGATCCTTTTCCACCTTTTTTGCACACAACAATAATCAAATCCAAGTCTTCAATATGTCGAGGTAATTTCATGGCAAGGTTGGAAACCTCTTGTGGAAAACTAATGGTGAGTCTTCTATATTTATATTGCCCACCTATCATATGCATAACCTAAAAAATTGTACTTGCACTTGCTATTAACATCTCTTCAACTTGAGTCGGTTCTGCAAGAACTTTAGGCTGTCTTCCTGGATTCATATGATTATCAGTTGAAAATCTATGATCAGTGCCTTCTCTTTTAGATCTAATACACATTGGACCTATATTTGTATTAATTACTTGAATTATAGGATATGACTCTTCATACGCATGGCACATTTGATTTTCAACTAATCGATCAATCCTATCATGAAATTTTTATGCATAGTATGCATATCAGCAAGAATTATAGGTGTATCTTGTCCATCTCTTATGCGTTGTGCATTTTATTCCTCTTCTTTTTGTTGTGCCTCTCTTTTTCTATATGCTCTTTGATATTCTCTTTGATATGTTACTCAATTTTCTCTATTCACCCTCTGTTCTTCAGACTCTTCAATTGTGATTTGTTGTGCCTCTTTTCTTTTTGTCTTTCTTTGTCAATATGCTCTTTGATATTCTTTTTTATATGCTGCTCGATTTTCTTTATTAACCCTCTTTTCTTCAGACTCTTCAATTGTGATTTTTTGTGTCTTTCTTTATTGATATTGCAATCATTAAGAATTATAGGTTGATCTTCTTGTTCAGATTTTTGTTTCCTTTATTCTCCATGCTCTTTGGATGCCATTTCCTTCACATTTTCTTGTCCATCTCTTCTTCGTTTTGCATTTTCTTCTTCTTCTTCTTTTTGTCCCTTTCTTTGTCTATATGCTCTTTGATATGCTAGTTGATTTTCTCTATTAACCCTTTGTTCTTCAAACTCTTGAATTGTTATTTGTTGTGCCTTTCTTTGTTGATATTGCATATCATCAAGAATTATAGGTTGATCTTCTTGTTCAAATTTTGGTTTCCTTTGTTATTCATGCTCTTCAGATGTAATGTCCTTCAGTTTTTCTTGTCCATCTCTTTTTCGTTGTCCATTTTCTTCTTTTTTTTGTTGTGCCTTTCTTTGTCTATATGCTCTTTGATATTCTCTTTGATATGTTGCTTGATTTTCTCTATTCATCCTTTATTCTTCAGACTCTTCAGTTGTAATTTTTGTGCCTTTATTTGTTGATATTGCATATCATCAATAATTATAGGTTGATCTTCTTGTTCAAATTTTTGTTTCCTTTGTTCTTCATGCTCTTCAGATGTCATTTCCCTCACTTTTTCTTGTCCATATCTTCTTCGTTGTGCATTTTCTTCTTCTTCTTTTTTGTTGTGCCTTTCTTTTTATATATGCTATTTGATATGTTGCTTGATTTTCTCTATTCACCCTCTGTTCTTTAGACTCTTCTATTGTCATGTGATGAGCTCTTTGATTTTCTCATTGATATTCTTTTTCATATGCTTCTCAATTTGATTTTTGTTCTTCACTTTTCTTCTTTCTTCGATCTTCTCTTTCTTCACCACATATTTCTTTTGAATTCTCTATTTCTTCTTCTTCTTCTTGTCTAACACGTTCAAATCTTTATCTTCTTATACTCTTAACAAACACATCATCTTTGTAGCTATTACGAGATGACATGGTTATGTCAGTCACTGCAACACAGAAATCAATGCATCTTGTCAATAATCAATATTTACTTTTAATAGGCACTAAAATAAATGCATCAATGCATTTAATAAAATAGGTTTAAAATTAACATTCACACAGAAATCAATGCATGTAGTGTACTTATATATGAACATTGAAATAAATGCATGTCATGCAAAATAAATTTAGAAAAATTTGAATTAAAGTAATGTTACTTATCATTGAATATTAAGGATTCATACTCAATATTAAGGATTAATTTAAGGAAATGATAAGTAGAAGATTCATCCTTAAGGATTAAATTAACAATTCCTCCTCTTTCTTATATGTCCCATCAATACACCTTAATCACATATTATATGCAACAACTTTTTCTTTATTAAAAATGTGAGAAATAGTTATATGTGAACTTTATTTCCCTTCCTATCTAATTATATATTAAAAACATGTGTAAAAGTCTAACTTTAAATAATTAAATACATAAATACGCTGGAAAAATGACAGGAAATAAGTAATATACAATTAAAAAAAATTAGAGTAAATATAACTTATAACTTATAATTGCTTAGTTAAATCTTACTTATAGGAATATTTCAGTGCTTAATTAATCATAACTAAATTATATACATATCATTAATTGATTCATTGTAAATAAGTGAATTATTACTTTTATTACCCTTTCATCATTCTTAAAGTTAAACTATTGTTAAAGTTAACATATTGTTAAAGTTATATGGTTATATAAATTAGCATACTTTTTATACTTAACTATATCTTATGCTCTAATCTAAGGGATTTTGACTTGTCTATATAAACACCATTATTGCTAGACATTAAGTCATAAGACATCTCTAATTTTATGTTTCTCAATTTTTCTTTTACATAGGTAAGACATGCGAATCTAAGTTAACCGCGCAAAATTTCTAAAGACTTAGTTTTTGTTATTTCCTTGTAATACGATTAAGTCCGCTATGTTATCGTTCATGGTTATATGGTCTATTGGTCAAGAAATTGGACTTTGAATCTAGTAACCTGAGTTCAAATCTCGGTGCAACCTATTTTGTGGTTTGACCCTAATAATATAAATGACAAAATTAACTGATTAGCGAAAGCTTTATTAAAAACCTTAATTAATAAAATATTTTAATGAATAATTTTAAATCTATGTTATGTTATTGTTAAAAAACAATAAGAGAAATCAATATAAACTAAAAATTCTTTAAAAAAACTACATAAATCTGGTAAATGTTTGGACATAAATGAGATATTTTATATTATTAAAATCCAGAACCAACATTTCCCTCTTATATCCCTATCAATTTTTTCCATCCACGTGGTATCTCTATCTTTTATTAACCTATGCTCTTCAAAATTATTCAAAAGGAGTTTGAAGGAGACTGACTTATTGGTAGATAAAACAACAATGTTCCTTCTTCTCATATCATTGAACTTCCATGAAGAGAAAATGTTGGCTTTGTGGGCCCTGAGCATTAATAAGCCAAACAAATCCTTACACTACTAGCCCTTTCAGCATCAGCCCACGGAACGCGGACGGAAGTCTCAACCCAAAGCAGTATGGGGGGATGCTGGAATCAAGTTTCCGCACCCTGAGATGGTTGTGATGTCAGTTTATACCCCCTTCTCCTTCCCTTGTGCAGGTTGCTAATCCTTAGGGCTTATCGATCTACCCTCTATCACGCCCTTCAGTACCTTCGCGAAGGTGTACAAATGACCTTCACGCAACCCTAACCAGCGGTTTAGGTACTTTCGCACTCCTATGACGATGTATTGTAAAGGTTCCCACGTTATCTCAAGTGTTTTACTTATTCTACCAATCAATTACAGTTATCGTCGTGTAAACTAATATTCTTACTTGCGTTCAATTAACAAATATAATCACATACATTCGCGCATCAAATAAACATTGTAATATAAACCCAGATCGTAACACAATATAATCATATGCATTAACAGATACTAAATACACAGTAATTGCGGAATAATTCTCTTTATTGATATCTCTAGTTTAATACAGACTCCATCCACCCTGCACACACAGCTGCAGGAGTCCGCGCACTCAGTAGCAGACTTCTACCCTAGGCCTCTGCGCACTTAGTTACAGAGCATCTACCTACGCTAATACCCAAAAGCAAATAGACTTCTCCAAGCTAGATCACTCTGTAGAAACCATCTCAACTCTACTTTGCTACTAACTACTTAGAGCTTACTTACTTAGCTCCTTTTTATACAATCCCATGGTCCACAAGCCATGGGTAGATCTTTATAGCTAAATTGACAGTTTACAAAATAAGGGCAAACAACCCTTTATGACTCTTGACACCTTCACGCTTCATGACCACAAAATGCGGAGACTTTACAACTTTATTACAAAATTGTCCCAAAACATGGACTTTTAGCCCCAAAACTGCTCTTGGAGGAACCTGTTCCCAATAGGCCCCCAACACAAACATGGTGACTCGCCCTCAAGTCACTCTGTGGGTGTGGAGATCTTGGCGTGAAGACCTCCCAGCTCGACTTGTATGACTTCCACCTCGACAGTGCATTGCACGGCCGCCTGCTTCACTTCTTCAACCAATTGCTCTGTTGTTGGTCCTGAACTATCAACCTGAAGCTTCTGCTGAGTTGCCTGCAGACTAGCAAGCTTTCCTTCAATGGAGTTCATGACCAAATAGGCCTCATCCAACCAAGGCTTCAAGCGCACCTTTAGCATTCCCTCTTTGCGCTAAGCTGCATCTACATGTTCCTTCAGTGTTTTGGCCTCCTGCAGCTTTGCAAGTCTTTGTGTGAGGGTGACAGGGCGCGATGTTCCTTTCACCTTGTTGTAGTGTTGTTGTAGTTCTCACGCCTCTGTATCCAGCCTCTGTACATTAGGATCTTCTTGTAGACTGGTCAGTAATTCAAACGATTGTTTAAACAGCCTTGTGCAGTCTGTTACTACACTGTATACTACTGCTATCGCCTCTATGATAGCGGTTGCGCGCTGCTCCTTTACTTCTAGCAGAGTTGAAGGTTGGGCCTTCAACTGCAACTCTTCAATTTGGAGGTTCATCTCCAATTGAACCTTGCCCAATTCTGTGCGAGCGTCGCGGACCCCTGTAGAAAATTTGCGAACGCACACATCTACTGGTTCTCCCTTAGGAATGGCCAACTTCGGGACCATTCGACATGCTTCCTCTATTACATGAACTATGCACTTGTTTCGATCGGTTAGGTCATTCATGGTGGCGATGGAAGAGTCTCGTTGTAGGGCCATCTGCACATTATTGATCTTTTGTTCACTAATCAGCTACAAAGTGCGTTGTTTGCGGGCCCTCAACTCCATGATCACCCCATATTGCAGTACGTGGAGAACCTTGCTAGGAAGCGCTGCCAAGTTCAACCCTACTCCCTTGAGGGGGCTGACAGCGGGCCTGTCAGCTTTGATCTCTGTGGTCAGTGCTGCCTCCGGCAACACTATCACTCGGGAGTCCTTCGCGTGCAGCATCCTAACGGCTTATGAAGTACCGATTGCGAGGTTGGTGGATGTCACGCTGGTCTGTGATGTACGGATCTCCAGCTCATGCAAACCCATCTAGATGGTGCTCAATGATTTTTTTTGCTATTGCTCGAACTGTCGTAGTACCTCCACGGTGACATCCTGCACTGTATCTCCAATGTAGTTCAAATCCCCCTCTGTTAGGGTGATTGGGTCCAACGACGTCTTATTGGCCTTGGATTTCTTTCGTGGCCCAACTTTTTCCTATCCTCTTGGATGCTTGATACGGAAAGATGCCATCTACAGGTCCACTTTGCGTTGCTCTGTCTGCTCATCTGTTTCTTCCTCTATTTCGGGCGAGGGTGACCTCAGACCTTTGTCAAAGCCGTACTCTTCTCCACCTGTCTGCTCTTTCGCCTGCTATGTGGCATCACACTCTGCCTGGGCCTTATCATCAGCCTCCTTCCTCCTCTTGCGCCATCTTGATCTTGGCCTCCTCTTTTTTGCACTGCGCAGCGGACTTGCTCAATCCCACCGCCAAGTCTGAGGAAATTCACCACTCTGCTGGCCAGTGATCAAGAACTGCATCGATTGTGTCATCAGTTGCCAAGTAAGGCAAGTCATGCCACTTCTTCTCAGGGTCCTTTCGTGCTCTGATTGATACGCAGTGAAAGTTTGCCTTGAACTCCACGTACTCTTCTAGGTTGTTAAAAACAGTAGGCGATAATCGTGGCTTGCGGTTGATAGCCATGATATATTCATTTCCATCAAGATCCAAAATATCTTACTATCCTATGCGCTGAGCATCCTTGGTCACCCATAGCGAAGCGTACTTTGTCGCTTCTAGCAGGTCTGGCACAACCGAAGGGAATTGATTGTCTTCAGGTAGCTCCCAGGCTACCAGCACAATGGATAGCAAGAGCCACGCATAGTGGAAGGCCTTTCTGAGCTCCTATGCCTCTTGGAAGTTTGCGAGGAACTCACTGTAGAGATAGCGCGCCCAATTAAACTAAGCACCTTCTACGCATTGGGCCACTAGAGCGATGATGGGTGTCAACACTTCACCTGCGTGACACTTCCGAATAACTTTTCCTGTCAAAATTTGCATGGCCACCTTGACCGCAAGATCACAGAGACTCGAGACGACATAGCCTCACGACTTATTCGTAAGCTTGAATTTCTCCTTCATGGTCTCCGCGAGGATATGTTCGCCATCTTTTCCGCCAAACATCATGGCCGGAATTTCCCTTGTATATGGTAGCCATGTGATCCTATGGATCAACATGTCAGTGATGGGTATCAGCTCCTCCAGCCACAGACACCCATCGTGCACCAAGCATAGCAGCTGCTTGATTACCAATAATGTAATGGGTTTGCGATTGAAGTGAGGCGCCCATAGCAGGTTGAGGAGACCTGCCTTGTCTACACACTTGAGCCACTTTTGTGGTTCGAATGCAGTCATCCCGATGGTTGTATGAACAACGAGGTGCATTAGTTGGTCTATCACCGAGTGAGGGAACTTCTCAGTCTCAGATAAGTCCCAGTCTTACAATTTCAATAGCGGAACCCGCCCCAAGCGCAGTCCTTCAAAGACAATCTCGTCCGACAACAGAGGTATGTGCAAGGCGACCTTACTTTCGTCAATGTCCTTTAGCACCTTCGTCTTGCCCTTACAGAGGGACGTATTCGGGCAACTTAGTAATAGGGTCAGAACCCTTGACTTCAACGTCCTCCACTTCCACCCCCATATCCTCATCATCCATCGGGATGTCCTCAATCTCTTCCTCCTTCGGTTCCAAGTTAATAGTTTTGCCCTTTTCCTGTGCAGTGGGCTTGTCCTTCTCTGGGTTTCTTCTAGATGATGTGTGCACCGATGTCGCAGCCTGCTTTCCTTTCTTATCTTTTGCACTCTCCCTGGTCAGTGTAAGCTCTGGTCTAGGCATCTATGGTGACTTGGGGACTTCAACTAGTACCTCTGCTTCCACAACAACTTCTGGCATAGCCCCCTCAGATGTCACTACTTCGGCGTCCATAGCTTCTGATCCTAGGATAATGTCACAGATGATGTTACGGTCGGACTCTGGAAATCGATCAAACGCTACCCAGTCAAGCGATTCTTTGAAGAATGCGCGGTTCATGCACGACTGAGAGCTCACCAAGTCAATGCTTAAAAATGCCAAGTGTTTTTTGTTGGGCAGCCACATGCCATTTTGAATTCAAATTCGACCATTCCCCCCAAATTCGGTTCATTAATGCCAGATTGGCGGTAGATTTCCAAGGATCTTACCCATAAATTTTGTCTTAAATGCCCCCCCCTCCATTTGGCCACGTTCTCATCATCAAATCATGAACAATAACTTTAACGGTCACTTTCCGGCTAACCTGTGTGGTTTTTCCCTGGGTAGCGCAGCTCTCTCTGCATTGTTGCGAACCTTATGACATCTCCTTGTTCATCGCAATCCCACGATCGCGCAGTTTCCCAACCCAGGTAGTGTAGTTTATAGTCTCACACCTCCTTTCAGCTACTTAGAGCGCTAAGACTATGCTACCTTCATATAGTCACCTATCCTGATCACCGATGTATGGCTTCAATCAGCTGCCATTCACCTTTCCCAGGAAGGGATCTCTATTCAATTTAACCAATTGAACTGCTCCACCGTCGGTAATCTCCTTAATGACATAGGGCCCTAGCCAGTGCATCCTAAATTTCCCTGGAAATTTATCAAACTTGTTGTCATATAACAAAACCAGATCATTTACCTTAAAGGTGCACAGTTTAATGTGTCGATCATGCCATGCTTTTTCGCACTCATTTTGTACCGGTTGGTGAAATCCAGCTAGAAATTTTTCTTCCTTAAGCTCGGCAAGCTGCATGAGCCTCTCTTCCAGGGCTCCGTGATCCATCATACCTGTGAATGTCGCTATGCGCAGACTAGGCACAATATATGTCATTCGCATCACTGCTTCAACACCATATACAAGCCTAAAGGGTGTCTGTCCAATAAACTTTTTGCACGTCATTTAATAAGCCCATAGTACTGTGGGTACGCACAGGTCCCAATCATTTCGCTGAGCGTTGAAAACCTTGGTCAGCGCGTTCTCCAGTACCTTATTGAATGCTTCCACTATCCCATTATCCTATGGGTGATAAGGCGTGCTTTTCTAGTGGTATACCTAAAATTTTGTCGTCTGATGGTACCCAAAGAACCCATCAGTGAAGGAGTACGCTTCCTGGCCACCTACATTATCCAATACCTCATCAGTGAATGGAGGTCGAGAAAGGATCATGCACGCAAGCGTCATTCAACTTCCTGAGATCTACGCATATCCTTATTTAATCCTTCTACTTCTTTTCATGTACCACCATTGGGCTCACCCAATCATATTCCTCTACTGACTCAATCATGCCTGGTGTGATCATCTTAGCTAACTCTAAGTGGACCTTCTCCTTATACTTCGGATTGAGACGATAAGGTCTTTGCTTGATCGGCTTCACGTCAGGTTTTAACGTGATCTTCATAATGCCTAGGTCTCCTATTATCCCCTTTAACTCCGTAAACTTGGTACGTAACAAATCCTGGTATTCACGAAGAAATTCAGAGACCTTATCTATCATCGCGTCATCCCAGTAATCTCCAATCTTCGCAAACTTGGGTTCCGCCTTCATGCCAATATTTATATGTTTAGTTTTCAGTGGCACGGTTATATCAGGATTCTTGATTTGCGGTCCCTTAACCTCGTGATGACCCTCGGTTTCAGGGATATTATATTTTGGGGGTCCTCATATTCTTCTTCAACAGTCACATTATAACATCCCAACATGTGGCTCAACTGAGTAGTCCACTCGAGTTGAATCAGATCCAAAAGATCCTGCAGTATCCTAAATATTTTTGCTTTAACTTCTTGTAGCTCTTCGTCAATACAGTCAAACTCGTCTTCGAAGCTAAATGTCATTATGAACCCTTCATGCAAAATATCTCATTCTTCTGTGTCATGGTGGAGCTCTGTCACCAAGTACCAGTTCAGCGGGATGACATCCAGGGTGTGACAGAACAAGTGCACCCATTCAGGTCGGGGCTCCCCTCCATAGGCCTTAGCCCATTTTGCCAAGTGTTTGCACAGATCATCCTTCCCATCATACTTTTCCATCACTCGTCCTTCGGCTTCCCAAAGAGTGTTCTCATCATCCTCCTATACTTGCGCCAATAATCAAAACTACCCTTGTGCGTACCCCACCATCTCGCAGGCATAGATCGCAGTGCCCAATCCAAATCCTAGAAGTGATGTTTCTCTGGTACTTCCCTCTTAAATGCATCCAAAAACACATCCACATCATTCAATCCATCATAAGTGAGTATATTTCTTACCTCTGACGACAGACAGCGCAGCGACCGGGTCATCAGGTTACAGCTCAATGTAGTTACTTCATGTAGCTGATTCTGCCAACGCTTTAATTCTTCGTCCGAGTCTCAGATGTAGGAACTCTCGTGATCCCTTGTAATTCATCCATCCGCTGTCGGATTCACCCAATCTTGGTCTCACGCTATTATCTTATATATGCAGTCCAAATCATCATCACTTTTGTAATCGCGGATTGGTTCAGTATAGCGTGATCCTTTTGCAGGATTTATGGGAACTATTACGCGAAAAGGTTTCTTTTCAAATATCATATTTTGCTTCTTTAAGTTGATTACCCCATTCATGTCAGTAGCCCAATCAATGCTAAGGAGCACAGGGTAGGGGTTGTTTTCATCCACAATTTCTATTACTTCAAAATCATCCAATGTGCTCACGCCTTCAATATCTACAGTTACTCCCTACAACCGTCCCATGGGGATGATCTTCTGCTGATTTTCCATCCTTAACTTAATCAAAGACCACTATAGCACGGGTCTCCCCATCCGCTCCCAAGTCTGCTTTGGCAAAACATTCGCGTTTGACCCCATATCTAGAATAACTTGATCCATTTCATATTCTCTTATCTACGTGGTGAGTCTCATCTCACGTCTTGTCCTTGCCTTATGCTTACCAATCTTCCATACCACGCGTGGTTCACCTCGAGTGTTTCCGGCGCATCTATTTATAAGTTCCTGTAACCCCTTCACAGCCTTGCTATCGTGTAGCAACTTCATGCAGGTCTCTAGAAAGGTCGTAAGCATAGAAGGGTCCATTTCCTGAACAAGTTTATCCTAGCTCCCTGAGGTAGAGGCCTCAGAAAATCTCTTCTTGCTTCCATGAACGTTTCATGCGCGTGCTCCAAAAAATTCAGCCTCCTTCTCTGGAGCTTTGCGAACCCATGCATTGTCTTCGGGTTGTTTCCCCTTATCGTTGCCCGTTGTAATTCCACTTCAGAGCACTATATTCACATTCGGATCTTCTTCGTGATGCTCAGCCCTCATCATCTGTAGGCTCTGAGTCGACTACAGAGGTAGCACCCCTTTGTCTCGTATACTTGTTATCAGTGTAGGACAATCCTTAGTCTCATGATCAAACTAAGTACAATATTTGCATGAAGGATGCATTAGGTTAGTGCATTCGCAGGCATAGTGTCCTGGTCCCCACAATTGTAATAGATCAGTTGTCCCCGACTTGTGCCAAGTCCTCCTCTGCCTCGGCCTTGTTCGCGCCCCTAAAAGCCCTGTCTGCACCATCCCAGTGTCATGGTTAGGAGGTCGCATTTTTGCCTTAACTCTATAGGTGGGTGTTCTATCCATCATCAATTCATAACTTTGGCAATTGCGCTCATCATGCCCTACCGAATTATAGAAGTTGCAGAACAGTTGTTGCGGTGTTTGTACAAACTTCTGCAACAAATGACAATTATCAGTCGTATGCTTCCCTTCTACCTGACATATAACGCACCACAACGAAGGTCCTGCTTGGGCTTCCAACCTCAAGGGCATCGGTCCTCCCCCTGCAATATAGTTTGCAAATACCGAGCAGTGGTCATCAGAAACTCATCATTGTTCTAAACAATATCTCATGTGCAAAATAAATGGCAGCCTACCCAGAGATCATTCTCCATTCCAAAAGAAAGAAATTAAAAAAAAAAAAAAAAGAGGGAAAATATTTTTTCTCATCAATCACATCTCAAACAACGAGTAACGCTCTGTAATATCAAATACCCTAGGAGAAAATTCTTTCAAATAAACATATTGAAGAATAAAGTGAAAATTGTGAAATGCAAAAATCAGCATTCAAATCTATTGTATTGCAGAATAAAGTGAAAATTGTGAAAATGTCTCTACAATTTGAAGGCCATGGGTGATTGAAACATCATGCCTCACTCAATTGCAACACTTCAACTTCATTATTATGGCTATAAAGATTTAGATAATATTAATGCTACATTATCAAAGTGAAAATATGGAGGAAATTCTACAAAGCATCATCATCTGAGTTGAGGAAGAACTAATTCCTACATCTGAAAGAGTAAATGAAGAGTTAGTAACCCTACAAAAGAAGAAATGGAATTATATAAAGAAAGCATTATCCATATCTAGTAACCCTACAAAAGAAGAAATGGAATTATATAAAGAAAGCATTCTCCATATCTATACAAGATTCAGGAAATAGACCTCATACATCTCATACAAAACAAATGAAGAGACATTTAAATCCATTGTACTGTCAAACTTATTCTCTACAATGATTGAGATGCAATTTTTTGGCATTCAATTCTAAGAAAAGCCATAGAACAATAAATTGTTGAAAAAGAGGTTACCAGTGCATGCCATTGAAAAGGGCATCCCTGAGCATTGATCATTTTCCTGCACTAAAATCTTCAAAGAAAAAGGGGAAAGATACATAAAATCTCAAGAAATCAGATAAAGTAAGCATAAAAGGAAAAATTAGCATCCATCAAAGAGAATCCAAGCGCTCAAAATGATTTCTATATATCATGATAAGGTAAGAATAGAGACGAGGAAAGTAACACAAGGACCAAAAAGAGTAATGTTTAATTGAAATTATGAAGGTCAAAATTTGACTAGAGTAGAGCTGTCAGGGACAAAAAAACAAGACCATACATAGCATTAACAGAACCATACATAGTATTAACAGCGAGTGGATTGAAGCTGTGTTAAAATTCTCTTAAATATCATGAAATTTCCTGAGGCAGTGGAATAATTGTGTGCAGCAAAATAACAATGTATGAAGGAATAATTATATGTATCATTCATATATTCCATGGCAACATTTCTAATGGAGAAGTTTTAGTTGATTTCTTCAGCATTAATTGCCTTGGAGCAATATTAGTGGTTATTATGGCATTAGTATCATTATCAATACGTATTCAAAGTTGGAGATATATTGTTGCTTAATCATTATTATTTCTTAACAATAATATTATTGTCGCATTCATTATTGAAGTATTATTGGAGATATATCTCTTCTTAATCATTATTATTACTGAACAATGATGTATTGTTTCCTTCATTATTGAAGTATTATGGGAGATATGGCTTCTTAATCGTTATTACATGAAGGAGTCGAATTAGGTTTTTGAGCCCTAGCCACTCAGTTTTCTTACAATGGCCGACATTTCAAATATGTTGTTTTAAGCTTACCTTGTAGCTTTGGATATGAACCATAAAGGCCACTGCCTCCAGCATTATCGACTGCATTACCTCCAGCAATTACCTTAAAGCATTATCAACTGCTCAATGCATTACCTCCAGCATTTACCTCAACGTATTACCTTGCAACGCAACGCATTACCTTGCAGCTCAACAAATACCGCAGCTCAATGCATTACCTTGCAGCTCAACGAATACCCAAGCTCAACGCATTACGCATCTCAGCATTTCCATTACCACAACTCAAGGGTTCGATTATTATTAAAAAAAATTTACATGCCTAAAAAGGCAGCTTCAAGATGGCGTATGACGCCTAGGCTATTGTTGTGGATATGAATCAGTGCATATGAATATAGCGAGAAGAACGTGCGTACGATGGTAATCCAGTGAGTAGTGAAATAGTGCATTCCTATTAGAGTGAGTTGAGTCAGTTCGTGCATAGATATATAATAAGCAGAATGAGCATGGATGTGTAGAAAATCGAGCAATGGTGTGTGTATGGTGTGCAGAACAAGTTTAGACAGTGAAATGATGAAACAATGTAACTCTGAGTCAATCACTGGCAATGAAATATGAATCTCTGGCTTCGATAAGGAGAAATGGGTGCAACGCATAAATTCTGAATTGATGTAGTGGATTGGTGTGTTTAGGTATGTGTGTAAACTTCATAGTAAGATAGTTATGCATAGATTTAATTGTAAGAGGAGATCTCGCTGATAATGAACCCTAATTCATGTATTATTACAACACTTGCATGAATGAGAGAATTGTGAAGCGATGTTAATCTTTTAACATCAACATGGAATTGTTCAAAGGCTTGGATTAAACACACTGAATGTAGAGGCTGCATTGACCTTTGCAAAAATTTGAGTTGAAGGAATGAGTGATATTTGAGATGTGTTTCACCGAAGGATGGAGACTTTATGAACCTAACTAGTCATCATGGTGCATGAGTATGTAATGTTGACAATATTTATCAATGATTCATTCGGAGACTTACCTCAGAAAGCAAGGAGTCATTCTCAGCCGTTTTTATAATACTATGAGAAATATAATGTTAATTCATTGGGCATTGTCTTGAAGGTGGGTGGATAAATTGTGGACAACCATATGATATAACCTCTCTCCTACCTTACTACTTTAAACACTGTGTAATGTTGCAAATCTAGGAAGCCTCGGAGATTAATACATTAAGTAATATTGAAAATTGATGCATTGGCAGTGTTTTTAATACATTTTCAAGCATAGTTTTATGAATTAAGGTTTTGTGCCCTAACATGCTTATTCCCTAAGAGTTCATTATAGAACAACCTTCATCATGGAGACATAATCATTCTAGATATTTGTAACAATGATGTGTCCATCATGAGATGCAAATTATTGCCCTATTCTTATATTCTTTGCGCTTTTGCACGAGGACATTTCTCAATGTAATAGAATTCTCACACATGCCATGCTCTTCTTACAAAGTGTTTCTCTCAACATTATTCTTGAAACTTTTTATAGTGTTCTCACAGCAATATTTTGCAGTGTTCTTTTACAATGAGTTGAAAACCATATTTTTTTCGGTACCTTTACCTTAATAACAGAAAATGGATAAATGTGGATTGGAGGGCTACAAGGCATTTATAACCCCTTGCCACTGATGTTAAAGGGGGAGGTAAGAAGAGGTTATGGAAAGCAATGAGAAATATCTTTCAAGACAAAAGGGAGAGGAAAAATGAGTTGCCATCAATGCCAAAAGGGGAGATTGTTCGCATTGTTGTCATTGATGGAATGTTAATCTTGGGATGTTGAATCAAAATGTTGCCTTATGTTGTTGTATGCATATGATGAGCGAGAATGTTGCTCAAAGGCTGATTTATGTTGAATGCTAGATGGCTTAAACTGAAAAGTGTTGAAAGTGATGTGAAGTGCAAAGGTTATGATTATCAATGTGAAGTCGAACATTGTCAAATGGAACACAATATATTGATTCAAACACAAATTGGAAAAATATATGCTTTTATTAATAGAAAAATGTATGACACAAATTTGATTTGTCTCTTGTAATCATTACTAGTTGAGCTGTTTTATTTCAACTCTATTTTATATTACAAAATTTCTTTCAGAAATGAATTTTGGAAATCCAAGAGACAATGCTTCATTTCATATTCCTGCAAAGAATACAAACAACCCATATGGATTTCTTATAAAATATACAATGTGGAATGGACAGCATAACTTTTTGAAAAAAAACAATCTATATAAGAAAGTGGATGATCAGCAAGGAAAGAGATACAAAATGAAAAGGAGAAGCAGTGCAACAATAGACTTGACAACATAACTGTAAATGAGGTAACCAACATTTATAACATGATGTTGTGATTGAGATATTTTTGTCCCCTTCTATGTTGTAGCTTGAAAAGGCACAGATTGTAGCCTATTGAGGTAGGAGCCTCCTGTGGGTTGTAGCCTGCAGAAAACTTGTGGGAATTGGAGCTTCCTTCGAGGTAGCAGCTTGCCTTCACATCACTTTCAACCTAAAATTCGTGGTTTTCACCATTTTGCGTTGCCACTTATATCTGGTGTCTTTACGTATTTATTCTACATCCAACGAGTGTTCTCACTCGAAATTTGAGTAAACCCATAGGGAGATAAGTTGAAAATGCGAGTTGAAAAAATAGTTTTTTTCTTTTTTCCCTCTAAAATTTGACGATGTAATCTAATCTTATTTTATTTTATTATTTCCACTATTATTTTATAATTTCCTTAGGAAGCCCATTTTAGACCTCAAAATTCCCTTAGTGATTGTCCAGTTCTTTTAATACATGTCTTTTCTTGATCTTGTATTTTTAGAACAATCTGGAGATAAAACTCATAAAGTTTCATGAATATTGGAAGAATTGTAATAGGTATGTGACAATCCATCCATTGAGAGCTTGAATGTTTTCCTTATGTTTATCTTTGTGCTCTTCAACTCCTTGTGTACATATGGAAAGTTAGGAAGCTTTTTCCATGCTTTTGGGATAAGGCATATTATAAGCTTTTTCATTTAAGAAAAAAGATGATAAATAAAATATGCATATTTGAACATCCAAGGTGACCAAGAAACAATATGTCATGTGACAAGGTGGATGTTGAATGGGCAGATTAATATAAAACTTCGTCGAGAATCCAATAGGGCAATGAATATGTTAATTCTCTTTAACTAGATAACTATTTATGTTACATTTTTCTTTATTAGCTTTGTTCCTTATTATTATAACGTGAAATACATCAAACCACTACCAAAACAATAAGAACATTGACATAGTATATAGGTTGCAAGCCAGGGCTAAAACCCCTCCTCTTGAGGGGAAAACCCTTAAATCTCCTCTTTCTTATAGATCCTGTAATTAACGAATACCAGGACCTAGTGACTCAGATAAATACCCTCGAAGATCAAGATCAACCACTAACTCAGCCTCCTATTGCAAGAAATTCAACCTCCTACTGCAAATCTAAAATCTTGTCTCCTTGGCAACTGCTGCAACTACTGTTGCCACACCTAAAAAGCTTCTATCTTCTTCTTGTAGCCTTCCTCTTCCCTTCGCTTGCCTTTCCTTGAGACTTAGGGCTAGAGAGATGCTCTAAATAACCTTCGCTTGACTTCTTTCCTCTCCTTCCAAGATCAAACCAGAGATGACCCTTGCGTAGAAACCCTAGCTTCGAATTGCACATGGGAGAGAGAATTAGCCCAAAACACTTCAATTTCCTTCCTCCTCTTCTTCGCATAGAGTGAGAGATGAGTGAGTGATCTTTTGGAAGACGATTTCCTCTCTGTATATAGACCTCTTCAAGGGGTAGACGTGGCTCTTCACTTAGGACGACTTGATAGTGCCTAGGCCAACTTGATCTTGGAGGTTATTTCAACACTTTAAAGACAACTAATTTTCCTTTACAAGATACAATGTGCCCATTGGGGTCTTTATTATATGACAATGACTCTTAGACCCAGGAAAAACCCTAGAAGCACTAAATGGGTGCTTGACCTATAAAATAAAAGAACTTGTGTGAAACCCATGCTCCAATAATAATAATTTATTTTCATTTTATAATTTACAAGAATAATTTTCATACTTATGAAGATCGAACCCAATTACACATTTTTCAACATTCCCTCTTAACTAGGGAGGTATTCATGAGAGGTACATGGTCATTTTCATTCTGAAGAGATCTCATAAAAAGAGTCGGATTGGTAACCCATCTGTTTAACATCATATTAACCAACATTGTCACATAGCAAGGCCTTGATCAACAGCTCTATCTCTCCACAGGATCATAGCACAACGCTGACGAGACCAATGACCATCAACATTGTCTCTCAAAGTACATTCTCCACCCGGGTTTTCACCCAGTATGACCTTTGGAATATTCTTATCTTGGATAGCTAGTCCTCAAAGGATATCGGTCCACGACTACTCGTCTTAAATGTCCTACCACATTCTCAAAGAGTATCGAATGTCAGATGGTAACCAATCTTCCATTCTTTCTTCCCAAGTGAAGACAAGAATGTAGTGTTCATCTCTCCCTCTCAATTAGGGAGGATACATCAACCAAACCAAGCTTGTGTACTTAAGAGACAAGCTTCTTGTTTGGAAGAGACTTTGTCAATATGTCAACTACCTTCTCAACAGTGGAGATATACTATAGTTGCAGCACACCATTTTGTACTAGCTCCTCAATATAGTGATACTTGTTGTTTATATGCTTTGTCTTTCCATGAAACGCTGGATTTTCATACAAACGTATACAACTGGTGTTATCACAAAGTATCACTATAGGGTTCATCAGTCCTTCAAACAGGTCGGATAGCAGCTTCCTTAGTCATATTGCTTCTCTGCTTACTTCACAAGTTGCAACATATTCAGCGTCAGCGTTACTTAAAGAAACTGTCTTGCTTTTTGCTCATTCATGAGACCATGAAGGATCCCAAACTGAAACATCCTCCTGTAGTGCTTGTTCCATCTTGCTCACTATCGCCCCAGTCAGAATCTGTACATCCAGTCAGTTGGACATTCCTTCTATCATACTTCAGACAGTAGGGGATGGTTCCTCGCAGACATCTCAGAATGTTTTTTGCTTCTATCCAATGATCATGCTTCGGCTCTACTTGGAACTTGCTAAGAACATTTACTGTAAAGCATATGACTGGTCAAGTATTCACCAAGTACATCAGTGAGTCAATAAGTTGTTTATACTTGGAAGGATCCACAGTGTTTGATTCAAAACTCCTTAGTCTCTTCAAGTTTGTGATCATCGAAGTGGACATAGGTTTGTAGTCCATCATGTCAAACTTCTTCAGCATCTTGATCACATACTTTCCTTAACCCAAATAAACTTCAGCAGGTCCTTGCCAGACTTCTAGTCCCAAATAATAATGCATCAACCCAAGATCCTTCATGTCGAATTCTGCAACTAGTTACTTCTTACATTCTTCAATTCGACCTTCTACACCTGTCAAGAGAAGATCATCTACATATAAAAGAATTATTACAGGTTCTCCATCTACAACCTTGATATAAAGGTTCAGATCAACAGAACATTTTATGAAGCATATCCTTTGCAGGTATGCATCCATTTTAGCATATCATGCCCTTGGTACTTGCTTGAGGCCATATAATGTTTTCGTCAATCTGCAAACATATTCCTTCCTATCTTTAACTTTGAATCCCAAGGGTTGTTCTATATAAACTTCTTCATTTATCGTGCCATTCAGGAAAGCAATCTTGACATCCATTTGGTAGATGTTCCATCCCATCGATGCTGCCAGAGAGACTCTAATGATCGAATCGTTGTATATCTTGTTGTTGGAGCAAATGTCTCTTTGTAGTCAATGCCTTCAAGTTAAGAGAAGCCCCTAGCCACAAATCTTGCCTTATACTTATCTATACTTCCATCTGCCGCATGTTTGATCTTGTAGATCCACTTGGAAGTTAACCACATATTTGTCTTCGGGCCTAGGTACGATCTCCTAGACTCCATTCTTCATTATAGATTGATACTCTTCATTCATGGCGTCTTTCCATTCCTAATTATTTACAGCCTCTTCAAAAGTGGATGGTCTTGCTTTTATTAGTTTTGTCATGTATGCAACATACCCAGAATATCTCTTGGGTTTCTTGTTTTTTCTAAATGATCCTTTCGCTGCCCCATGGCCTTCTGCATCAAGTAGTGTAGATTTCAACCAATTAGGTATTTTCCTTATTTGAGGGATGATCACAGGTTAAACAGGCTCGTTAGGACCTTCTTCTTCATGGTGTGATTCTTCTTCTCCCTTGTCAACTTCTTCCTCAAATACCGAAAGTTCTTCATCATCAGAGTCTATGGAAAGTTCCTTTGATTTCTTGAATGCTATGCTTCCATCAAATATGACATCACCACTAACTTCTATGTGGTGTCCTTCTTTTATGTAGATCCTATAGGCTTTCGATGAGTTGTTGTACCCAACAAATGTTCCCTTCATGCCTGATGGATCCAACTTCTTTCTTTTGTCCTTTGGTATATGCATATATACAGGACACCCAAAGATCCGGAGATGATCTATAGATGGCTTCTTTCCAGTGAACACTTCCTTCGAAGTTTTGTTGTCTAGGGATCTGTGGGTACTTTGATTCTGAATGTAAATAGTTGTCTTCATGGCTTCTCCCCACAAAAACTTAGGTAGATCCTGATCGCATAACATTGCTTTTACACTTTCTTCAATGGATCTATTCTTTTGTTCTGCAACTCCATGTTGATATATATGGGACTATCAGCTCCCTCTTAATCCCATACTACATACAAAATGCTATAATCTCTTTGGATGTATATTCTCCTCCATTATCAAATCTTAGTATCTTGATTCTTCTTTCTGTAAGGTTCTCTACTTCAGCATTAAATTCTTGAAATTTTATAAATATTGTCCTTGGTTTCCATTAAGTAAATCCAAGTCTTTCTTAAATGATCATCTATAAATGTGACATAATATAGATGACCTCCAAGTGATTTAGGAGTCTAGGACCACATACATCAAAGTGAATGAGATTGGAAATTTCTTTTTACTGGGAAGCACTGCTTCCAAATGGTCTGTTGGTATTCTTACCCAATGCACATCCCTTACATACTCCTTCATGATCTTCCTTCAGTTCAAGTATTCAATCTACTATGGAACTTAGATTTGGAAGGATCTTGAAATGTAGATGACCAAATCTTCTATACCAGAGTTCACATGAGCTAATCTCAATGTGGACTAGGGCTTGGGTCACAAGAGATATTATTCTATAGTCTTCCTTCTCGAATGCCAATGACTTTAGCTAGTTCTATACTTGAGACTGTACTCCATACAACAACCTTTCCATCAATGAAAGCTACTCTATCACCCTTATCTTCTAAGCTTGAAATGGAAAGTAAGTTCTTATGCAAACCTGGAACAAATAGATGTTGTTGAGGTGGATGTTGCTTCCATTCTCCAGCTTTATAGATGTTGATCCAATACCCTTTATGAAATAGCTCTTGTTATCTCCAAGTTCCACTAAATAAGTGGATTTTACTTTTGATAAGGTCTTCAATTGTTTGGAATGGCCAATCATGTTTCTTGATGCACCACTATCAATTACCCAAACATCTTCATCTTGGAATGTGCTAGAGAGAGCCGAGAAGAGACCTTCATCCTTTTCTTTAATTGATACCTTGTTTGAAGAAAATAAGAGACTCCATGCTTTCTTGATACCTTCCTTGAGATGGCTTACTACCTTGAAACACTTCTTGACGAACTTCTTCAATGTAGAGGAGATCTTCATGATGCCCTTTGCCAACCTTAGCTCTGATACCATGTTGAGAATGCAATAGGGCAATGAATATGTTAATTCTCTTTAACTTGATAATTGCATGTGTTACCTTTATCCTTATTAGATTTGTTCCTTATTATAATAATGTGTGATACATCAAATAGCTACCAAAACAATAAGAACAATGACACAGTACATAAGCTGCAAGCCAAAGCCAAAACCCCTCCTCTTGAGGGGAAACCCTTACATCTCCTCTTCTTATAGATCCTTCAAGTGATGAACACCAAGACCTAGTGACTCAGACAAATACCCTCCAAGATCAAGATCAACCACTAACTCGGCCTCCTCCTGCAAGAACTTCAGCCTCCTACTATAGATCTGAAATCTTGTCTCCCCGACAACCACTGCTACCACACTAGAAAAGCTTTGACCTTCTTCTTGTAGCCTTCCTCTTCCATTCGCTTGTCTTTCCTTAATACTTAGGGCTAGAGAGATGCCCTAGGTAATCTTCGCTTGACTTCCTCTCCTGCTTCCAAGATCGAAACAGAGATGACCCTTGTGCAGAAACCCTAGCTTCGACTTGCACATGGGAGAGAGAATTAGCCAAACACTTTGATTTCCTTCGCCCTCTTCTTCATCCTCTCCTTCAACCTCTTCTTTGTCCTCTTCTTCGCATAGAGTGAGAGATGAGTGAGTGATCTTTTGGAGGAAAAGTTACTCTCTATATATATGCCTCTTCAAAGGGTAGAGGTGACTCTTCACTTAGGCCGCGACTTGACAGCTACTTGATCTTGGAGGACATTTCAACACTTGAAAAACAAAAATAATTTTCCTTTACAAGATACAATGTGCCCATTAAGGTCTTTATTATATGACAATGACTCTTAGACTTAGGACGAACCCTGGAAGCACTCAATGGGTGCTTGACCTATAAAATAAAAGAAGTTGCATGAAACCTATGCTCCAATAATAATAATTTCTTTCCATTTTATAATTTACAAAAATATATTTCATATTTATGAAGACCGAACCTAGTTACACATATTTCACAAACATGACATCTAGAATTCGTGATCCAAATGTGATCTAGATCCAGATTTCTTCTAGAGTCCCAACATAACTATACAAAATCAAACTTAAACATGGATATTACATAAGGAAACCATTGCAAGCAACTTATCAATAATCAAACAAGGAATAAGGTAAGCCAAAATAAAACAAAAAATTAATAGGATCCCCATTTATTTTAGAAACCAATGGGGGGTTGTTACATACACCACAACAAGTACCCGACATAGGCCACACGTGAGGATGCTTTAATAAATACATGCAAACTATGGACTTACACTAACACGTGAAATTTCTAGTTTTATGATAGTTCATTTGGTTGGCATCAAAACACTTACCTCATGATACATTTCACATTGTGAAGATTTTTAAAAAGTCATAAAAAATAACTAGATTATAATTTTATTTTAAATTATTTTATTATTATTAATTTATTTTTAAAAAATGAGTAAACATATCTATATATATATATATATTAAAATAAATAATAAACATGTAAAAAAAATCATAACCATAGAGATTCACACCCATTTTACCATGGGGATTCTTAATTTGTAAATATGCTTTGTTACAATACCATATGTGATACCATATACCAAAAAAAAACTATAACTCATTTCATGACACTTTTTTAATTAATCAATTTAATTAAAAGAGCATAATTACTTTTGAGATAAATCTCAACCTTTGATATGTGACTACTATTAAGAATATTTTGTGAAGGTTAAATTATTATGATTCACCTAATAATTGTTGATAATTAAATTAAAATTAAACACACCTGTTAACATAATAATAATTTCAAAAAAGTAGAAATATACCTCTTAACCTTTTCAAGCAAATCTGCACTTCAGTGTAAATAAAGTCACTAACTTTGCCAAAAAGTGCCACGAAATAACTTTGCCAAAATCTTCCATGAAAGAACCTCCAGTAACATAGCTAGTAATGACTTCAAAATGACCCATCCATTCAGGTCTCTATAGTACAACTTAAAGATATTAATGGTGACATACATCGCCAACAGTCCATTTGGAGAATGCAACAATGCAGTTTTCTTTTTCACGATACCAAAAAAATAACAATTTAAACCCTCCATCAACATGAAACAAATGACTACCTTTTCCTTACATTGAGGCAATGTGACTACATGCAATTACTAGGCTTGTTGGACAAGTTAAATACAAAATAAATGATGGGACGGACCTGCTAAATCATTCCTCCCAACAGACAAGAATTGCAAAATAAAGGCAAGGAATTGTGAATAATAGTAATTTCGTTTTGTATTTGCTCCAATATTTTATAATGTTCATTAATAGTACACTTTTACAATTCAATCTGCAACACCCTAAAGCCTAATCAAAAAGATTTGCAATTTTTTAGTGATCTGAAAATATAACATTTGTCTCTGCTCCGGCTTGTATTTCACTTGCTTTAACACATCCGAGGAGGAGTATTGTGTACAACGCAATACACATTCACCTAATTTGTCTCAACCAGGGACTTCAAACAACCCCCGAGTCCCGAGGATCCAACAAAAAATAAACATAAATACTCTTTCTTTCTGGACGATCATTTTTTCATCATTCCCATTTTTTCTCGACTCGATGTCAAAATTCCATAAGAAAATATGATTGCTTGACCTCTTATTATTCCATCCTTTTGAATGGCATAATAGTATCAAACTTGCTATTATTTACAGCTTTATCACCCGAATATTTTGGACAACTTCAGTGAGCAAACTACATGCTACAAATTGATACCTTTACGATGAACTTACTAAATCAATAGCTCGCTGCCAAAATATAATTGATGCCAATTAGTTACCAGACTATATATGCCCAACAAATCCAACAAATGTAGCTGTGATGGAGAAGGAATAGTAACTAACCTGGCCCTGTTCAATAGTTGATCTTACAAACTCTGAAATTTTTGAACAAGCAGCACGGCCACGCTCCAAACAATCAAGGTAATTATCAACTGCAAAACATGTTGAGTAAATATGAATTTTGGAGCCACCCAAACTCATCAGAGAGCCCAGCATGAACCATAAGCAAATAACATTCTAGCTATCCGGGAAAAGAATAGCCTAGAAATCTCTCAAAATACCCGACATTGCCCCACAAGTGATGGATGAGATTATTCCATGTTCCAGAGGCTCATTGTCAACAGTGGGAGGTCCCTCGGAAAGCACAGTAAGAGGACGGCTGGGAAAAACCAGATTTACGTGTGCCAGAACTTTCTGAGATCAAAGCAAAGTGAAGATCAACCAACCTCTTGAAAAAAATTGAAAAAGAAAAAATTACATTCTAATGTCTGGGCATTGAAACATTTGAAATGTTGAAGTTATATGCTTGAGTATCATATCTAGTCCTTCTCTCCCCAAAAGAAACTAACATTAACCGAACTCATGTACCATTTATAAACCATCACCATTAGTCCTTCTCTCTACTTGTCAGGTGTTACCACTAGAAACAGTCACACAATGCAAAGCAGCAGAATGATACAAACCGAGTTCAATGGAACATAGTCATTCGATCAGATAAGCACGTAGTTAAAACACCAAAAATTCCATTGATCTATAACCTTGAATAAAAGATATCGATTCTTACCTGCTCCTCCCCCTTTGTCGGATCAAGAATAACTTCTCCATCGTCTCTCACACCGCAACAAATTGCAGCTAATTAAAAACAACATATTTTTTCTAAGAGCATGGACATCAGAGGCAAAACAACAGCTTTAACCAAACCTAAACTTCAAGGTTTAGAAAATAGTGAACAGTACCAATAATGTTTCTCAAAGGAATTCCAGCATCCACCAAAGCAGTGCATGCTGCATTGATAGCACATGCTAGCAGCTGAATTCACTTTGTCAAGGAATTCTTATTTTTCAAATATTTAGTTTGATTTGTGACTCAATGAAGAAATTAATCCCTGATGCAAATATAACACAGACCATAACTAAACTAAAAGCAATAACCTTCATCTTGCTGCATCAAATCATAATTGAAAAAACTTATAAAAAATGATAATGAAACAGTAGCAAATAAAGATACAGCTCCATCATCATTGACAACCTGCAAAATATAGAATCAAAAAGTGCATATTTGAGAATCAAGAGCAAGTGGTGAAATATAAATGTACTTAAGAGCAAAAGCACTAGCTGTATTACTCCATGCTTAGGCAGACAAAAAAGGCAAACAACAAAACAACTAGTAACAATTGCTTACAAAAAGACTAAGCTTAGGTCACAGATCAATATTCTAGGCACAAAGTTGCAACTTGAAAATCCAATGCATGGCAGGTGATAGTGGTGACCACAACAGAATGAACTCAAAATTCTAGTAATGCGTTTATTTCTTTGAATAGACATGTTGCATAGACAATTTTAATGAATGCTGAAATTATAGGAAGACAACCCAGGAACGGCAGGTGCGGGAGGGGGTTTTTTATAGCCATGGAGGAATTCCGGAATGCAGTTATGCACGGAACCTTGGGAGCAAGACTAACAATCAGGCAGAGGCTTATGCCTGTTTTCAAGCTCTGTCACTGGCAAAATCTCCAAATTAAATGTTAGTGGAGACTCCAGTTTAATAATCAAGCTTATGCACAAAGGGAACTCTCCAAAAGATAACAGGTTCAATGTCATCCTGGCTAAAATTAAAACCCTTGCAAAAAATTGATTCCATTCGATGGATACATGTTCTTAGACAAAACAATGAACATGCTGATCACTTTGCAAATCAAGCTACATTGAAGATTTTTGGGATTTGGTGATTAATGACATTAAAATTTCAATCCATCCCATAGTCACGGATCAAGGAAGGCGTCAATAAGCAAACTTAGAGTCTCCTTTTAGTGCTTGAGTACCAATCTGTATACGAATTTTTTATCTGTTTTTTTTAAAAGGAATTATATGGGTTCTATGTCTGCTCAGCCACTCTGTTTCAAGAACACTGGTGCAACCTATGGGTGACTTTTTGTATTATCTTCTGGACGCTTTAGCCTTGTCCTTTTTATAAATAATAATTACCACTTTTGTTTGAAAAAAAAAAAAATATATATATATATATATAGGAATATGACAAAGGTTCATAATAGGCTAATAGCTCCTAACTCTCAGGACTAAGCAATGCACATTTTGGGAAGAAACAAACACAGGTAACTTCTAGTTTACAGGAATGGAGCTAACACAGGGGTTAGCTTACTCCACTGATCAAAGACATCAAAACATTTGCAGAGGACACAAAGATGGGCCTCAGGCTTAATAAAGCAGTTAGCTTAGTCGAGGTAAGATGCCAACCTCTTGTTATGCATAATTTAGAGTTAGCTCTTAACTTGTTGCCTAGATGAGATATTAGCAGCAAGAAGGCTGCTCAATGTTCAGCATGAGCAATAACTTTCTTTGACTATATAATGTAAAGCAAGTGACCAATTAACTTCCAAAATGAACAGGTCCCACAGCAAATCAGCATTTCCATGCTATTGTGCCAGAGGCCACTCTAAATGTAAAAGGAAAATATAATTTGCACATTCCGCATGAACTTGTAGTAAAAAGCAAGCTTTGCACAAACCCGACCTTTTGAGATGAATGTAATTGGCAAAGGAACAACCAAGGATATGACAGAACACTTGTTTATGCATGACAAGAATGTTGAGCATGAGCACAACACTTTGGTTGATTAGTTTAAAAACAAGTGGATGCTGGGTGACTGTTGATGCTTATTTCATAACTTGACTGTAAGATCAGCAACGGATATAACTTGTATAATGAAATTTCAGTAAAGTTTTTCTGTCAAATGGACAAACAGGAAACGGCTACCTTACAACCATTTTTCTCAAGAATGGATTACCTGCAAAATAATAGATGTTGTAGTATTTGGATGAACTGCAGAGAGAAAAATATAATCCAAAGTTCTCTTCAAAATTAGCTCACATTCCTTCTCCTTCTTACCTGAAAAATAGCACAAAAAGCCCCAATAATCAACTGCTCCACTACTTCAATGATACGAACAAAGTTCATTATCACACAAAATATTCAAAATGTCTGGAATATAAAGAAATCCATGTGTATAATATATAAATAGTATATAAGTAATTGATAGTAGAAAACTGATGATGAGATGAGAGTACAATTGCGATCCCATAGATATACCTAAGCGGTGTTGATTTTGAAGGCATCCTCTAGAGTGATAATTACTTCTTATGATTTCAGTAAGGTTAATTTTTTCTTGTATTCATTTTACATCATAAAGCAATTACACAAAGAAACTCAACATTAAAACAATATGTCAGTAGGATCATAAAAAGACAGCCGCAACACAAGCATTTACCCTTGGAAAGCCCACATGGGGGAAAACCCAGCAACCTTTTCTTTAGAGAAATTCTTCTTTTAAACAAGAGACACACCTAGACATCCTAGTCACTTACAAGGTCAAACTGACCATGAAAGAAACTTGGTCAACCCTTGTCCTACTCCATCCTAGTCAAGTCATAAAGCTGCCCAACATAACTCAGCCTGGTCTACATAGAGTTAGGCCCTCTGCCTGCCTTAGAACTCATCTTCTGTCTGCCTCAGAGTTCGGTCTTCTTGCTGCCTTTTACAGAGTATAGATTTAGTCCTTCCACAGAGATTCCTTCCTCATAATTTTGGCCTTTTCCACAGAGTGCTATCACATAGATTCGCCCTTCAATTACAGAGTTTCGTCCTTCAATCACAGATAGATTTGACCTTATTTCTTGCCTTATATACTCCCTCAGATGATCCTAACTTTCTTCTTGGAGAGATCTTAATTGTGTGCAAAATGTGGGAGGACAAGTGTTCTTATATAGTCATCTGTTATGCCTAATGCACGCCATCAATATTGGGGCTGACTTCACTATGAGGTGAAGCCAATAAATTCAAATTTAAAAATTCAATTTCTCTTCTTTTGACAAGGACATGAAGAACCTGCCTCTATCATTTTTCTTTTGACAAATAGCATTAAAAACATGCTCATAAAATATATCAAGACCAAAAATATAAATTATGAAGACTAACCATAGTTACAAAAATTCAACACTCCCTCTTAACTAGGGAGGTATTCATAATGACTATCTAGATGTTCTCATGCTGACAAATTTCTCTAAAAAAATGTTATAACAACTCCAATTACCATAATCTGGTCAACAGTTGTGACACATGGTAAAACAAGTTACCATAATTTGGTCAACAACAGTGACACATGGTAAACCAATATCATGAATCAATTAACATAATCTGGTCAAACATCTTTGACACATGGTAAATCAATAGCATCAGCAAGCTACCATAATTCCAGTCGGTATCTTTGACACATGGTGCATTCTCACCATAGTTTTGGTCGATACTCCTGACACATGGTAGATCAACCATAATTTTGGTCGGTACCTCTAACACATGGTATATCGTCACCATAATTATGGTCAGTACTCCTGACACATGGTACATCATTAGCATCAACTAGTCACCATAATTCTGGTCCAACTAACACATGGTATACAGACTAGTCTTGGTTAACCATCATTCTGGTCAGTACCTGACACATGGTGAATCCCCACAGCCCACACTCTATTTGAGTAATTTCGGGCCTCATGCTAAATGATCTTGATGCTGAAAGGCCACACTCTATCTTGAGTAATTTTGGGCCTCTAGGACCATTCTTCCTAATTCTGGTCAATATATTTGACACAAGAAGAATGATTGTCCTCTGTTGGACCATTCTCTCTAATTCTGGTCATATATGACACAAGGAGAATGTCAGTCCGTGATACTATCTCATCAGTGCTCCCTCTCAATGAGAGAGGCATTCTCAACAAGTCCAAGCTTGTCCCTGAAGTATACAAACTTCGCTCTGGATAGAGGCTTTGCTATGTTGCATGAAACTTCAAAGAACCCGGCGTTTCGGGCCATACCTGTACCTGAAACTCTGAAACTTGGAGGAAACTTGGCGGAAACTCAACCATCATGTAATCATCTATTAGAGTTAATATAGACTTGTTTTTCCTTTTAAATTGTCATCTATGGGTCTTATTCCCTTTTTTCTTACAAGATAATGTGTTATTCGCTTATTTATTTATATATATATTTTTAAATATACATATATGACGTTTCAGCTGATGTTTCGGTCAACGTTTCCATTTTTGGGAGGTGATGTTTCTAAATATCCCCACTTCAGAAACTCCGAAACGTTTCGGCGTTTCGTGCAACTTAGAGGCTTTGTAAGAATATCAACAATTTGCTCGTAAGCAGAGACATACTAGAGCTTCACTACTCCCTTCTACACCATGTCACGGATGAAGTGTAAGGCTTGATCTAACAGTTTAACCAGTTAGGCAAATTTCATGTAAATTCTATCAATTTAAATACAAGTATGTACATGTTTCTCTTGTCCAATGCCGATCCCTGGTTGTCTTGGCTCCAAGTCCTCTACATTCGTTTCTAAAACGACCAATTTCTCCCTGTGTCATGTCCCAAATAGAATCTAGATAATTTCCTAAGTAAAAATCATCCTTTTTGCAATTTTGGTGTTCAAAAATGTTTTTGGCATATAAAACTTAGGGAATGTGGGTTATGGAGGCTCCACTTAATTTTTGGAGAAAAAGGAGGTTGCAAACATTCGAGAAAAGAAAAATTAAATTTGTAGTGGGATGTGGGGGCCACCCAAAAAGGGAAATTCGAACCCCTTAGAAAAATCGAACCAAGGTAGGAGGCAAAAAAGGGAGTTCGAACTAGTGGGGGGCACAAGGAAGAAAGGGAGCACCAATTATAAGTAGAGGAGGAGAACCTCATTTGGACAGTTTTGAGCCATTTGATTTCAGAACTAGAGTTTGCTTGAGCTAAGTAGCCAAGTCAACCAATGTTGCTTAGCACAAGGAATTTCCAGGTCAACAGTTGTGATACATGGTAAAACAAGTTACCATAATTTGGTCAACAACAGTGACACATGGTAAACCAATATCATGAATCAATTAACATAATCTGGTCAAACATCTTTGACACGTGGTAAATCAACAGCATCAGCAAGCTACCATAATTCCAGTCAGTACCTTTGACACATGGTGCATTCTCACCATAGTTTTGGTCAATACTCCTACACATGGTAGATCAACCATAATTTTGGTCGGTACCTCTGACACATGGTATATCCTCACCATAATTATGGTCAGTACTCCTGACACATGGTACATCATTAGCATCAACTAGTCACCATAATTCTAGTCCAACTAACACATGGTATACAAACTAGTCTTGGTTAACCATCATTCTGGTCAGTACCTGACACATGGTGAATCCCCACAGCCCACACTCTATTTGAGTAATTTCAGGCCTCATGCTAAATGATCTTGATGTTGAAAGGCCACACTTTATCTTGAGTAATTTTGTGCCTCTAGGACCATTCTTCCTAATTCTGGTCAATATATTTGACAAAGGAAGAATGATCGTCCTTTGTTGGACCATTCTCCCTAATTCTGGTCATATATGACACAAGGAGAATGTCAGTCCGCGATACTATCTCATCAGTGCTCCCTCTCAATGAGAGAGGCATTCTCAACAAGTCCAAGCTTGTCCCTGAAGTATACAAACTTCGCTCTGGATAGAGGCTTTGTAAGAATATCAACAATTTGCTCGTAAGTGGAGACATAACAGAGCTTCACTACTCCCTTCTACATCATGTCACGGATGAAGTGTAAGGCCTGATCTAACAGTTTAACCAGTTAAGCAAAATTCATGTAAATTCTATCAATTTAAATACAAGTACGTACATGTTTCTCTTGTCCATTGTCGATCCCTGGTTGTCTTGGCTCCAAGTCCTCTACATTTGTTTCTAAAACGACCAACTCCTCCCTATGTCATGTCCCAAATAGATAATTTTCTAAGTAAAATCATCATTTTTGCAATTTTGGCGTTCAAAAATATTTTTGGCATATAAATCTTAGGAAATGTGGGTTATGGAGGCTCCACTTAATTTTGGGAGAAAAAGGAGGTTGCAAACATTAGAGAAAAGAAAAATTAAATTTGTAGTGGGATGTGGAGGCCACCCAAAAAGGGAAATTCGAACCCCTTAGAAAAATCGAACAAAGGTAGGAAGCAAAAAAGGGAGTTCGAACTAGTAGGGGGCACAAGGAAGAAAGGGAGCACCAATTATAAATAGAGGAGGAGAACCTCATTTGGACAGTTTTTAGCCATTTGATTTCAGAACTAGAGTTTGCTTGAGCTAAGTAGCCAAGTCAACCAATGTTGCTTAGCACAAGGAATTTCCAGGTCAACAATTGTAACACGTGGTAAAACAAGTTACCATAATTTGGTCAACAGTGACACATGGTAAACCAATATCGTGAATCAATTAACATAATCTGGTCAAACATCTTTGACACATGGTAAATCAATAGCATCAACAATCTACCATAATTCCAGTCGGTACCTTTGACACATGGTGCATTCTCACCATAGTTTTCGTCGATACTCCTGACACATGGTAGATCAACCATAATTTTGGTCGGTACATCTAACACATGGTATATCCTCACCACAATTATGGTCAGTACTCCTGACACATGGTACATCATTAGCATCAACTAGTCACCATAATTTTGGTCCAACTAACACATGGTATACAAACTAGTCTTGGTTAACCATCATTCTGGTCAGTACCTGACACATGGTGAATCCCCACAGCCCACACTCTATTTGAGTAATTTCGGGCCTCATGCTAAATGATCTTTGATGTTGAAAGGCCACACTCTATCTTGAGTAATTTTGGGCCTCTAGGACCATTCTTCCTAATTCTGGTCAATATATTTGACACAGGAAGAATGATTGTCCTTTGTTGGACCATTCTCCCTAATTCTGGTCATATATGACACAAGGAGAATGTCAATCCGCAATACTATCTCATCAGTGCCCCCTCTCAATGAGAGAGGCATTCTCAACAAGTCCAAGCTTGTCCCTGAAGTATACAAACTTCGCCCTGGATAGAGGCTTTGTAAGAATATCAACATAAGTAGAGACATACTAGAGCTTTACTACTCCCTTCTACACCATGTCACGGATGAAGTGTAAGGCCTGATCTAACAGTTTAACCAGTTAAGCAAAATTCATGTAAATTCTATCAATTTAAATACAAGTACATACATGTTTCTCTTGTCCAATGTTGATCCCTAGTTGTCTTGGCTCCAAGTCCTCGACATTCGTTTCTAAAACAACCAATTCCTCCATGTGTCATGTCCCAAATAGATAATTTTCTAAGTAAAATCATCATTTTTGCAATTTTGACGTTCAGAAACATTTTTGGCATATAAAACTTAGGAAATGTGGGTTATGGAGGCTCCACTTAATTTTTGGAGAAAAAGGAGGTTGCAAACATTAGAGAAAAGAAAAATTAAATTTGTAGTGGGATGTGGGGGTCACCCAAAAAGGGAAATTCGAACCCCTTAGAAAAATTGAACCAAGGTAGGAGGCAAAAAAGGGAGTTCGAACTAGTGGGGGACACAAGGAAGAAAGGGAGCACCAATTATAAATAGAGGAGGAGAACCTCATTTGGACAGTTTTTAGACGTTTGATTTCAGAACTAGAGTTTGCTTGAGCTAAGTAGCCAAGTCAACCAATGTTGCTTAGCACAAGGAATTTCCAGGCTGGAATTCCACCTCTTCTTAGGTGAATTTCGAGTGTCACCGTAGGAGAGAATTTGAGAGCTGATTCCAAGTAGTTTGGGGAGCCATTTGCAGTGATTCTTCAGTTGATGCGAGTTTCCTCAAGGATGCAAGAGAAATTTCGTGGTGTAGAGCCAGCCAATAGCGGGATTTTTACAAGAAAAATTGTAGAGATTCTCCCTCAAGAAGGATGAGAATTTCCTTGGAGATTTGCAGGATGGAAGTATTGTTATTTGGGAGGCTGGATTTTTCTTCTCCAGGGCCTACACAGGGTTTGTGGATTCTTTATGCGCAGTCTTGTGAGCAGCAGTTTTCGAGAGTTGGGTAAGGAGAAATGAGGATTAGAGTGGCTTTTTGTAGGTGATTTGAAGGGGTGAATTTTCCAGCAGTGTTTTGGTGGCATATTTCATCAATTCTTCTTCCAACTTCTTCAGCCAACCAGTTAGAGCCATACGCACTTTTTGGCGTCACCAGGGCACTTAAGATTCAGCCCAAACCTTTTCTGGGTTTTTGTGGATTCATTGAGAGGAGGCTCCAGTTAATTTGGCAGAATTTTCTGAGCACTTTTGAGGGAAGAATTCCTAGTTCCATCCAGCAGCAGTAAATTACTAGAGGAGGATGCAATTCACTCTATGACCATTTCCACCACTTGGGTTCATAAGATATTTCTGGGTTTTCCTAGATTTTAGGCAAGGAGGCCGCTCCCCTAGTTTCATCCCATTTCGAGCACTTTCTAAAGCAGTTTCTCTTGTTCCATTCCATCAACAGCTAGCAAGAATTTGAGGTAGAGCACAGATCTCTTGGGAGAGTTATTCCTTGGGCCATTACATTCTCACCTGGGTTATGCATAGCTTGCAGTAGAAAGCCCAGGTTCCATGCTTCTGTAGAACATAATTTTCTACATTTGATAGCAGATGAAAGAATTGAAAGAGCATAGTAAAGAAAGAGGACATTCCTAAATATAGGAAGAACAAGCAATTTGAAATATGCATATATTGAGAGGTCAAGATATAAGCATGCACTAGATGGCAGCATGAAAGCAAAAAGGTTCTCCCAGTAAGAGGGAGGGGATCATGATAAGGTGTTTGAAGATTTACCCATGGGTTTTGAGAGCACCTCATGATTGAAGAAAGCCCTCGTATCTAGAGAGCAAGAATAATCTTAATAATTTGTTTTATATCGATAGGACTCTTGAATCAGAGGAAAAGATGTTACCTTCAGAGAGAGCTGGGAACAGAACTCGATATAAAGAATCTTGGATTGATACACTACTGCTTGAGACTTGAAGAAGCATGCGATCAAGATCCTCCTGGAATTCATGGAAGTTGATTGGAACTTTGGTATATTTGATTCAATTACTAGGATGGTAATGATGATAATTAAAGAAGTATTACTGATAGTTAAGATCAGGAAAGAACATGAAGCAGGATTCCATTACACTAAGCACTGCAGAGGAGGAAGATACGATAGCTTGTGCATTAACTGTGAAGCAATTAGGCTTAGAAAAATGTTTGATGGACTGTTTGAAGACGTGCTGGATTTGACCATGATACTCTATAAAGATTGTCAGAGAACCTGGTTTTTCATGGAAGATTGAAGCGCTTTATGATGCAAGAGTATGGTGGAGATAGGAGTCGAGAAGCTACAACAGATCTCCATGGATGAACAGGTAGCTCAGATAAGGGAAGTATGAGTACTTCCGAGACAAGCTTGGGCTTGTGGATTACTCCTCTGAGGTTGAAATGGAGCGAGGATGGACACCTTGTTCTCCATGTGTCATGTATTGTGGCCAGGAATAACAACCATAAGTCAAGTACATGAACAGAGATAAGGAGAATGGAAGATTGGATAAGCATCATGGACCGACATTCTTAAGTCATGTAATGTGCTAGAACTAACAGCCATGAGTCAAGTACATTGACCCAGTATAAGAATGGTCCGGAGGACCGACATTTCCTTCTGTCAAGTATTGTGACACTGGATTAGGAAATGGTCCTATGTGGTGCAGGAAAATGAGGGTTATACCAAGAATGTATATACCTTTCAATGTCAAGTAAATTTATTCCCTCCACATTTAAGCTACAGGAATGATTACTGTGTCTTTAAAGAAAACAAGGCTTTCAGATTTCCAAACAATTTGTGGACTGAAATACATACAGCTCATAAATCAAATTCAATTCCATACAGACACACGCTGCAAGTCTAGACTTGAAAAATAAATGTTCACGCGCTACTGCAAAACACAGTTCAAAAAACCCTACGAATCTCTCTAACCAAGCCTTTTCTCGGGAAACCGCTCGCGAGTCACAAAATAGACCTCATTCTGCACAAAACCCAGATCGAAAAATATTTAGATTCGTTCTCAGTTGTCCAGAAACTGAGCAGCAAGTTCAGTGACAGTTTTCTCACAGTTATTAATCCAGATAAGCAGAAATTTATAAGCCGAGGATTAAAAGAACCCAGCACATATCCTCAATCCAATCCTCAACAATTTTCAGATTCCACTTCGTGAGAATTGAAGAACGAAAAAAAACGCAGATTTCATAAAATACTACTTTTATTTCATCACTGTGTAAAACCTCTCCAAGTCTCCCTCCATAGGCTCGAATTGAAGGTCTTTATTACAAATTTTCAGATCCAAGTTAATAGGATCCATTAAGCTAAAATAGTAAAATATCTAATTGATCCTTATTTCCTAAACTAAAATCCTAAAATACAATCGTTGTTACATATTGGATAGCTCTCATTCCTCTGAATGATCTCAAGCTAATTTTGGCAGTAAAGCCATTTATTACACACACAACTCACCACTCAACCAAACAAACTAGACTTTCTAGAAGTCAACCAAGTAAATTAACGATGTCCCTGCATCATACTTCCAGGCAGGAAATTGTTCATGAACTCCTGTCCATGAGATTTCCACTGAACTACTACTTTTCTGCAGTATTGCAGCAGTTTCCAAGTAACTTCTACTGATTGGTACTCCATGCATTTTTCAAATAACTTGTTCCTCCATTTAAGTAGCTCACATATTGTTTCAATCCAGCATAATTCCATTTGTTGCAACTGGTCTTTCCAATTCATAGTGTGACATGGTGTATTTGCAAGCTTTTCCACTGGACCTTCTTGTAGGAGTTGTTCCCTTTCAACTGCACAGATCCTTCTACTTGTACAAAAACAAATAATAAACATAAACTTGTTAAGATTGTTTGGAACCACAAACTCTTTGTGGAAATCTTTTGGTCCTACCTCCTTTTGCTTTCTTTTTGTTCATAATTTTCAATCACTTCACCATCTTCAGTATCTTCTTCAAGTTCCCAATTTCACTATCCTTCAAAACAATATTTTGTTGTTCATTAATCAGCATTTCCTCCATCATAACCATCTCTGCTACAGAAAGTATTAGCTGATTTGTACATTCCAATGACATCCAATCATTAACCATTTTATCAGCTCTCATTCTCAAAATCAATTACATTTTGATTTGTTGAAGGTGAATCAGTTACCTTCAGGTCTAGTGCTGCAACCTTTGTTTTGTCTCTTTGTCCCTGCTTCACATTCTATGTATCAGTGGTCAGCATTTGCTTTCCACTCATCAACAATACATTTGGATCAGATTTCTCCTCTCATAGGCAATAGCACATGTTTCTTACCATCCTTCTCAAGGGCATAAGTGTTCTTCATGCCATCATAGTTCACTTTCCTATCATATTACCACGGTCTTCCTAGTGAAACATGACAAGCATCCATTTGTATAATATCACAAAGTACTTGTTCTTTATACTCTCCAATCTGAAACTCCACTTGGCACTGTTCATTCACCAACATTTGATGACCTTTTTGCAACCACGAAATCTTGTATGGTGCAGGATGTGGCATCCTTTCCAGCTTTAGCTTTTCTACCATTTCTGTAGAAACCAAGTTGTCAGTACTGCCATTATCAATAATTAACTTACAGCATTTACCTTTTGCCTTACATATTGTTTTGAACAAATTCCTCCTTTGAACTGGTTCACATGCATCCTTGTTTGTCTTTAGCAACACTCTCTTCATCATTAAGGCTTCTCCTTCCTCTGAAGCATTAACACATTCCTCCTCTATCTTTGGAGGTTCAGTTTCAGTTTGTACTATTTGTGTCTCTTTCTATCTTGCAGCATTCTCTGGATAGTCCCATGACATATGGCCTAATTGACCACATGTGTAACACCTCACTTATTGATCTCTGCCTCTGCCTCTGCCTCTCCCTCTTGGAGAAGGCCTTCTTCCTCTGAAATCATTAGCTCTGTCTGGTTGTGGTTGTTGGCTTGAACTGCTCCCTTCTGCTGTTGTTCTTTTCCTCCAGAACTTCTTGCTCTCGTTCCTTGATTATGCTTTCTCATCAACTTTTCCTCAGCCTTCAGTGCAACCGGGTATGCTTCCTCAACTCATATCTCAATAAATCATAATGACTTAATTCATCCTGGATATCATATCTCAAACCATTTATATATCTGGCAACTCTCTCATGTGTAACCTCTATGTGTCCTGATCTAATGTTCACTTTGTAAAATTCCTCCGTATACCCCCTAACAGTCGTTGTCTTTTGCTTAAGATTTTGCATCTTCTTAAATAAGATTAACTAATAATCTTTAGGAAGGAATTTTCCTTTCAAAACACAGTTCAGAAACCCTTACGAATATCTCTAGCCTAGCCTTTTCTCGGGAAACCACTCACAAGTCACAAAATAGACCTCATTCTGCACAAAACCCAGACCGAAAAATCTTAAGATTCATTCTCATTTGTCCAGAAACTTAACAGCAAGTTCAGTGACAGTTTTCTCACAATTATTAATCCAGACAAGCAAAACTTTATAAGCGGAGGATTAAAAGAACCCAGCACATATTCCTCAGTCCAATCCTCAACAATTTTCAGATTTCACTTCGGGAGAATTGAAGAACAAAAAAAACACAGATATCATAATCTACTTCTTTTATTTCATCACTGTGTAAAACCTCTCCAAGTCGCCTCTATAGGCTCGAATTGAAGGTCTTTATCACAAATTCTCAAATCCAAGTTAAGAGGATCCATTAAGCTAAAATAGTAAAAGATCTAATCAATCCTTATTTCCTAAACTAGAATCCTAAAATACAATTGTTGTTACATATTGGATAGCTCTCAATCCTCCAGATGATCTCAAGCTAATTTTGGCAGCAAAGCCATTTATTACACACACTAGTCACCACTCAATCAAACAAACTATACTTTCTAGAAGTCAACCAAGTAAATTAACAATGCCCCTACATCACTGTGGAGGGCATACTTTGGTGAAACTAGGTGGCATATATGGCTCAGAGCATATATGGCTCAGAGAGGTAGTTATGTGGTGTTCGATTGAATGCCTCCAAGCATTGTGCTCTGATCTAGTGGAGAGATAAAGCTTACTTGTCAAGGCCTTGGTAGTTTGACAATGTTGATCATGATGACGTTTATAACGATGCTTATCAATCTAGATCCTTTCTTATAGAAATCTTCAACTTGAGAATATCTCGATGAGTCATTATGAATATACCTCCCTAGTTAAGAGGGAGTGTTGAAATTGTAACTAGGTTTGGTCTTCATAATTATGTTTTTGTAAAAGAAGTCAAAATGAATTTATTCAAGACAAAAAGAAAATGATTTTATCATTTGGACATCTTTAAAAGAAAGAAAAAATTATTTTTGTATGTATCTTCTAGTCAAACCTCATCTGCCAAGTCAGCCCTCCAGATGCCAAATCGGCTTGCTCAAAAGAGGCACCCTTTCGCATGAACAAGAAAGCTATTTATACACCTATTCGTTCTCCTCCAAACATCAAACTTTTATGGCAGCTCGTGCATCACATCTGTAGCATAACAGAGGCACTTCGCATGGCATAACAAAAGGCATATCTGAAGTATAACAGAGGCACTTCGCATGGCATAACAAAAGGCATATCTGAAGCATAACAGAGGCACTTTGCATGGCATAACAAAAGGCATATCTGAAGTATAACAGAAGCACTTCACACGGCATAACAAAAGGCATATATGAAGCATGACAGAGGCACTCCGCATGGCATAACAAAAGGCATATCTGAGGCATAACATGTTGAGAAATCTAAGGAGATGGCAGTTAACTGATTTCTCTTATTATGACACTATCTCGTGATGTTTTCATTATTATTATTAGCTTTTTTTATTTATCTTTTCTTATCAAGACTAATGTCAAACAACAAATAGAAGAGGACACAAGATGTAGGCACGCTGCCAGGGCAAAACCCCACTCTTTGGGGAAAACCCGGTCAAAATTCTCCCTTTATTAGATTCAACATGAGACGACCAAAACCCTTACAATCTAGACTAGAGACTCCTTCCATCAAGTCATCCTTGTTTGTTCTTCCTTTCACTGTGTTTGTATACCAAGATCCATGTCACTGTGTTAGCACCGAGACATTATCACCACCGAGATCTCATCACTGTCATGACACCGAGATCTCTTCACTATATCATCACCGAGACCTCATCGTTGTCATATCACTGAAACCTCATTTATGTGGTGGCACTAAGTCCTCCTTACTGTGATGACAGTAAAACCTTATTGTGGAGACAACGATCTCTTCTTACTGTGGTGGCACTGAAACAAAGATTGCACCGACACTATGGTAGCACTATTAGCACCAAGATTGTGGTATGTTGGCACCGAAACTGTGGGAGCATGTTAGCACCCAACCTGTGGTGGCATTGAAACTCAATCCGTAATTACCAAACTGATCCAAAGTCATCTTCCTGTGATTGCACCGAGAGCACACCTGTGATGTCCAAATCTCAGAGATGATCCGAACTGCTTGATTGTGATTTATGCGAAGTCCTCACACTTGTATTCATAGTAGTTTCCCACAATAAATAAGCCGACATGTCTTTGTGAAGGTGTGTCTCTGTTTTAGGTCTACATGAGTATATTGAGGGAACCAATTGAAGATAATTTATTTGAGGCCAATTTGAGGAGGCTGACTTGATGAAGACTTGATGAAGAGGCCAAGTTAATGACTTTGCTGAAGAGGATGACTTGATGGAGGAGTCTTTGACCAATAAATGACTTTGACAACAACCTAAAGCCTACAATGGAGGCTTGACCTATAATTGACCCAAGCATGAAACCCACGCTTTAAAAAGTCAATTTAATAATAATAACAATTCATTTTACTCACAAATATATCATATTTGACTCAATTACAATAATGAAGACCAAACCTAGTTACATTCTACTAAACTACCTCTTAACCACAGAGGTATTCATATTTACATATAATCAAAGGTACATGGAAGATCTCAAAACACATCATATGCAGAAGTTTAGGCACCGCAATGCCATGGACTAGATTCCTAACCAGAGCAATCTATACATTGGTCTCTCAACAATTTAGGCACCGCAATGCCATGGACTAGATTCCTAACCAAGGCAATCTACCCGTGTGGGACTAAGATGGACTCAAGATTTTAGCTTCCCTAGGTACCATCAGGGTTGCTTGTTAACCATCAACCCAGGGACCTAGGTGTGTATCCATGGTCAGAGCTCTACGACCCACACCACTCTCCCTACTTTGGGACCTAAACATCAACACAGAGTCGGTTAGATGTCCTCCCATGCAGCGCTTCACTCACAAAGCCTCTCCTTGATCCAGTAGATCAAGGACAACAAATCTCTACCGATCAAACTGATCGATAACCAGCATGCTATCAAAACCTTCGAGAGATAAACACAACCCCAATCGATAATATACTTTCACATATTCATAAATAAACACAAACCTTTGGGGTTTTCCTGATGTTGCTTCTCAACACGATAGGCCTATCAACTGAATCTTTCCTTTTCAACTTCACATACAGCAACACATCCTTCAAAATTCATTCTCCAATCTAAACTATGCTCTCCCTCTCAACCAAGGAGATTTTCTCTATCCAGGCTCCGTCTTAACCCAGGGAGATTAGCTTCTTCTTTTCGACAACAGAGAATCTTTCGTGGCCTCCATTCATCTCATCAAAGTTATCATTACCATCACCATTCATATCATGCTTATCACATCAACTTTTCTTCCAATCATCTTCACCACCTTGAAGATTTTGTACCTGCACAACTTAGATAGCAAGTACAACCAAAACTATAGAAGCATGAGGTTAGCCATATCAAAATCTTATAATAACGGAAGCATTTTACAAAAATAATCAACAAGAGACTATACTTCAATACTTCAACTTCTTGCCCAGGTCTTGTTACAAACCCTAAATCATATTCATAGCTCATCAAGATATCAAACTCATTACATCTAGGGTTCAATATTCTTTCAATGATATGACATGTTCTGTCATATAGAAAACCCTAGAAACAAATCAGATCAATGAACCTAACAACTTTCAAAGATCATATGTTAGACTCCTCACTAGGCTTTCATATATATCCTAGATTTTATACATGAGCTTCAACAATCACAGCTAGCATCTACTAGGGTTTGATGTAAACCCTAGATTTCCAACTACAAATTCTCAACAATCACTATATAGATTAATAGATTCCAGATTGCCATATCACACATACAAGAGAATTTTTAACTACTACTAGGGTTTAGTTGTAAAACCCTAGATTTCCCAAACAACATTATCCTATAAAATCAAACTTTGACTAGGGTTTGATTCCAAACCCTAGGACTCATGACCATCAATAATTAGGTCAACCCACACATCTAGGAATTCATCATCATTCATAAGCATAACATGTGTTAGACAACATTAATACATTAAACATATATTGACCTAGACTAGGCTAGTGTTTTGATCACATCGACACATATACATCTAGGGTTTCATTCTTAGGGCTTTAAATACATATCAAGGGTTTTGCTTATAAACCCAACCAAACCCTAAAGATCTAGGGTTTCATAGCAAAGCAAACCCTGTTGGAAAATGTAACTATGTTCGGTGTTCAATAATGTACTTGAGTCATTATGTAATGTACTTGTCAAAAGAATAAGAGAAAGGAATTTTTATTATTATTATTATTATTGTGACTTATTAAAGCATGGGTTTTATGCTTGGGTCACCATGTTTTAGGTCAGAGTCCCCATTGAGGACTTCTAGGATTTATTCCAAGTCTATAGAGTTATTTAACATTTAAAGAGACCCTTATTGGGCTTTTGAATCATGTAAAAAAGTTAAGTATTGAGTCACCACGTTCGTGTTCGAGTTCGTGTTCGAGTTCGAGTTCGAGTTCGGCGACCTTGAAATCCGAATAAAGTTCGGCACCTAATGTTAAAATTTCTGTTTTCCCACCCCGGTTTTCAGTTTCTCCTTATTTCTCCCATGTAGTTAAATGCACTTTACCATAACCATACATTCAACAAGCTGAGAACAATCAAAAAAAAAAAAAAAATCAAATTCTGGAAAATTTACAGAATGCTGGAAATTGCAGAAATAAAAATCAGCAGTAATAAACACCATTAAAACACATTAAAACACTGATATTTTTGGTCAACGTGACCCTGGAAAAACCCCCTACAACTCTTGGGGAAAACCAGTTTGAGAGCTTTTCTTTATTTCTGGAAAATGTCATTTTACAGTAAGAGAAATATTCAACAAAAATCAGCAAGCAAACTTTTACAACTTATCTCAGCCTTGCTGAAACTCAGCTTTGCTGAAAAACTGCCCTGCTGAAACTCCACTGTACAGACTTGCTGAAACACCGCAACTGAAACTCCACTGCTGATACACCGTTGCTGAAACACCGTTGCTGTAACACGGCTGCTGCAACTCAGCTGCTGATACACTGCTGTTGAAACACCGTTGCTGCAACTCTGCTGCTGATACTCCGCAGCTCACGGTCCAGAAATCACCCTTGCTCTCTTGCTCTCCTTCTCTCAATCTGCTCATGAAAGAATTGAATCGAATGTGATCTTTTCCTCCTTTTCCTCCCTTAATATAACTCCAAATGACTTTTGGGTGATCCAAGTGACTTTTGGGTGATCCCTAATTCAATGGCTGAAATAGATTTTAGATCAATGGCTGAGATTAAATGCTCATTTAAATCTCACTTTCTATTTTTTAATTCACCCCACTTTAATAAAGACCCACTTAGTCATTTATTTCCAAAGTCACTTTTCCTTTCTAATTTTTCATTGACTTTATAAAAGTCACTTTAAAATTAGACTTAGTAACTTTATCACTTAAAGTCACTTTTAAATTAGATTTTAACTTTATAAAAATTATAAAGTCACTTTAGGAGAAAAATTAAAATCTTTTGGACACTTTTCCCTAGGCCAAAGATCAAAGCCTAAGGGAACCACCTATCCTCCGGTACCAAATTTCAACACCTAAAATTTTGCCCATAAAGTTCAACATAAAATTCGACATATAGAAATTTGAAAAAAAATGTATATATATAAAAAAATCAATTTAAAGTCAAATTTCAAAGTCCATAATGCACATTGCAAACATAGGATTATTGCTCAAACATTTAAATTATTTCCACATAATTTTATAAACCATGAAAGCGAGTGCCAATAAAGAACCAACTTCCATACATAGTAAACAAGGTGAGAACTTCATCATAGACCTTGGCACCCATATCAAATTCAACAAAACCATGGGCCATATCAAATTTCATATATTGAAAAACAATCTAATAAAAAAGTATTCAAAATATATAAACTCGAAAGTTTAAAGTAGCTTGGCAGTTTTAGAAAATTGTTCATGCAAAAAGTAAACTAGCAGTCTAAAACAGGAACACAAGTTTCATTCTTGATGTTCTTGTGGCCCACTTGTTATATCAAAGTTCTATATCATCAAAAGCAGTAGGAGCTATGAATCAGCTAGATGCTTCAGCACCAGATTCATCACTCAATTCCCTGTCAATGTCACTATCAATGTAAAAATCAGCTTCATCCCTTGATGCATTTGGAACAGGATCGATCCACAGAGTAGAGGATTGGATGACTCTTTAGCCACATTTTTCAAAGCCAACTGCAAGTTACTAAACATAAATAAGATCTTCTAATCTTCCAAATAACAATCTATTTCTTTTCTTGGAATGAATGTGGTCAAAGGAACTCCAATTCCTTTCACATGCTGATGCACTTGATCTTTAGCTTAAGATATGAATTGCAAAATTTTACAATTTTGGTGCCCCTGAACCATAAAATTCCCACCACACTGCTGGATCACTTATGCTCCTATCATACTTTGTTGATTGTGTTCCAAATAACCCTTCTTCTAACCTGCATGCCCTCAACTGACATTTGACCAAACCTGCACTTACTGGCTCTGGATCTAGCTTCGCAATAGCTTGGATAAGTCCATTCATGACTTCTTCATCCCTATGTCTTGATAACCCAAACAATCGAGGGTCCAAATAACATGTTGCTGCATGTAATGGACTATGCCATCATCTTCCATCTTTGATCAATTAAATCCCATATCTCCTCGTAATCAGCGTCCACATTATTAAAAGCACTTGCAATGGCCTCTTTGCAACGATCAATGCTTTCATAAACAAAACCCATACAAGGTTTGTCACCATCAACCATGCGGAGCACATTAACAATTGGGCCACATATTTTTAAAACCTTGTTTGCATTTTCCCAAAAGCCATTATTGAGCACTATCTGTTCAACATTTTTCCCCTTAGTTTCTTTTGAAAGGGGAGATCTCTCCCACTCAATATTGCAGAAAACAACTCTTAGGCTTGCTTTTTCCTCAACAACTCTTTCCAGAGTAATATAAAAAGTGGCACACCTTGTATCACAAGGCCTCAACAACTCTTCTGATGCATTCTTCCTATATATGCTCAAAGTGGGACGATGGTTGATGATGAAGTTTGCAATTGTTTTGGCTCTTCGGATTGTCTCATTGACCCAAGGAAATTTGGCTAAATCATGCAACATTAAATCCAAGCAGTGAGTTGCACAAGGGGTCCAATAAATGTGATTATACTTTTCCATATTCATCTTCCCTGCACCAACACAATTTGATGTATTATCTGTAATAACATGGACCACATTTTTCTCCCCAACCTCTTGAATTGCTTCATCCAAAATTCCAAAAATAAATTATGATGACTTCACTCGATCCATTGCATTCACTGCCTTAAAGAAAAGTACCCCTTGAGGACTATAAACAAGCACATTGATCAATGGGCAATGACACAAATCTAACCAACCATCAATCAAAATTGTGCATCCTATGTGCTTCCAAGACTCTTTAATCTAAACCAACTTTTCTGTCACTCTGTCTCTTGTTTTCTTTAGGAAAGTGGTCCTTAAAGCTTCAAATCCAAGAGGAACATAGCCCTTCCCAAAATCAATGGCCTTTTTCATTTCATTTTTAAAATATGGACTTTTCGCCACATTAAAGGGAATTGCACATGCATAAAAGAATTTTGCAACAGCATCATCAACTTCTTGTCTCTCCACAAGTTTCCAGAATTGATTTAATGTTTTGGTTCCACCTGTTTTTACTTGAATAGAACTTGATCCACCAATGGTTGAGATTGAATTAATGGTGTTGGAGGAAGACATGGCAATCTCTCTCTCAATTCTCTGCCTCTTATTTTCCCTTTTCTCCTTTTCCATCTTTGAAGTGAGATAGTCTTTCTCCACTGTGGTTTTTTGTTCATTAGAGATCTTAGTGCAGCCTTCAACACCACCTGCACTTCCATTGCTAATAATGAGAAGGTGATCCACTGCTCTAGTTAAAGAGCCAGTGAATTGATGTCCACACAGCTAACACGAAAGATTTTTCCCCTCTTTTTTGACAAAATGCCATGCTACAGCAGTTGATTTTGGGGGTGCCATTGAAGTTTGAAAGTTCTAATTGTTGAAGACTGAGGTGAAGGCTTGAAGCCTGAAATATCTACAATTTTTTTTAATTTACATTTTAATTAGTTTTATATTTTTTTTGCAGAATGAAATTATGAAACTATAATTTATAAAATAAATTTAAAGAGTCTGGATCTCTCAGAAGCCTGAGAGTCCAGACACTATATTAAACTACTAAATTGTAATTTGTATATATTAACTTATTAATTTTTAAATGATAAAAAAAAATGTGCATTTTAATTTTTGACTTACGTGGAGTCTGGACAGTATGGCTTGTTGAAGCCTAAGCCTGTGATGCCGAGAACCTTCAAACGAGCAAGAGAGTGACTGTGCAGTCACGCTGCACGCTGTGTGAGGCTAGAGCGACGGTCGACCGGTCAAGCGGGAGTTTGGACAGTGGAGTCGACGTCGGCAACCGCGGGAGACTGGACAGTGGACACTAGAGTTGGGAGTCAGACGTTGCAGGAGACTGGAGTTTGGAGACGGTGTAGGCGTGGCGTGCACGGTGTTGCGTAGACTGTAATGGTAGTGTTGTCGTCGGCAGGTATGTTGCAGTCCGTTGTGCAGTTGTGCTCACTGTTGTGTATGTGATTTGTGAATGAAAACAAAAGCAAGCCACTGCCTGCGGCATACATAAATCGAGTGATTTTTTTAATTTTATTTTTTTAAACAGCGGCCAAAGAAACCCTAAGTAACTTAATCGGGCCCGCATAAAATTCGATTTTTTAAACCGAATAAAATCGAATTTAAACGAATTTCAAGGCGAATTTTTTTCGACGAAGTTCGGGTTCGACATTTTATTCGACGAACATGATCGAACAAATTCAATTTTGCTTGAGGTTTGGCGAATTTCAAATCCCTAGGATAAAATTCACCAAACCTGGTGACTTTCTCATTAAGTTCGAATTCTCTTGTTGTTGGGCAAAAATGCGAAGTTCTCTTGTAGCTGGGAAAAGGTGCGGAGTCTTTCGTCGAGAAGCCGAAGTGAATACGAGTTTGGTTAAGTCTAAGGAGACAAGGAAAATCGAAATTTTGGTAGTGGTCTCTCTCTGTTTCATGCTCTAAATTAGGAGATCGAAGTCTTCCAAGTTGGACCACTGTCGGAAGCTGCTAGTTGTTGTAAGTTGTTGCATATTCTAAGTTGTTGGGAAGAGGTCGAAATTCTAGGACGCTGACTTGGTGAGGAGGGAAGGTCTAGTCTTGGTCTAGGGTGAAGATTCTCAAAGAATACTATTTAAAGGAAGTATTATCTTGTTTGGGTTTTCCCCTCAAGGGGGGTTTTGCCCTAACATGTGCCTACATCTAGTGTCTCTTATTTTTATGTGTTGCTGCTTTTGGTAATTGCTTGATGAACTAAAGTAAGAAGATATAAAGAATCGTAATAATAAGAAAAATCACAAGTAATTATCAAGAACAAGAAAATCTTTACTACCTTTCTAATTTTCTAACATGGTGTCAGAGCTTTGGTGAATAAGGAAGAAAAAGGCAGTCTCAAGCACTTGATCCATTCATAGGTACTATCTCAGGCAAGGAGTCTATTATATTCAAGGAAGATGTCTAACTCAATCAAGGGTGAGAACAAACTTGAAGGGGCATCTAACTTCAGAGCTTGGAAGAAGAGGATTGACCTAATCCTCGAGAAGAACAAGGTGTTGGATTTGGTAAAAGGAAATGTAAAGAAGCCTACAGAAGAAGCCAATGATGCCGACAAAGTGAAATTTAGGGATTTAGAATTAGTGGCTATGACTCTGGTGGTAGAAGGGATAAAAGACAATCTTGTCCCATTCATAGCTAACATTGATCATGCTCAAGAGATGTATGAAGCCTTGTCAAAGTCGTTCACTATTAAGAACATTAGTCAAGTAGCAAAATTGAAGAATGCGCTGAGGACTACAAAGATGACTAAAGAAGATACTATGCAAACCTTCTTTGTGAAGATAGCTAGACTCAGGGATGATCTCTTGGCCATCAATGAGATTGTTCCAGACAAAGAACTTGTGATCACTGTTCTATAGGATATCCACCCTCTTGGGGTGCATTTGCTGCAGGTATCAGCAATTGGAAGGTAGCGCCCACCTTTGAAGAATTATGGACCGCCTGTAGTCAAGAAGCATTAAGGATCTCAATGTTTGCAAATCCTGAAGGAGCATCAAATGCTTATGTTGCTCATTATAAAGGAAAGAGATCGAAGGGACCTAATCCTCAAGAAGAACAAGGTGCTGGATTTGGTAAAAGGAAATGTAAAGAAGCCTACAGAAGAAGCCAGTGATGCCAACAAAGCGAAATTCAGGGATTAGAATTAGTGGCTATGACTCTAATGGTAGAAGGGGTAAAAGACAATCTTGTCCCATTCATAGCTAACATCGATCATGCTCAAGGGATGTATGAAGCCTTGTCGAAGCCGTTCACTATTAAGAACATTGGTCAAGTAGCAAGTTTGAAGAATGAGTTGAGGACTACAAAGATTTTTAGAAGATACTATGGCAACCTTCTTTCTGAAGATAGCTAGACTCAGGGATGATCTCTTGGCCATCGATGAGATTGTTCCAAACAAAGAACTTGTGATCACTGCTCTACTAGGATTGCCACCCTCTTGGGGTGCATTTGCTGCAAGTCTCAACAGTTGGAAGGTAGCTCCCACCTTTGAAGAAATATGGACTGCTAGTAGTCAAGAAGAATTAAGGATCTCAATGGTTGCAAATCCTGAAGGAGCATCAAATGCTTATGTTGCTCATCATAAAGGAAAGAGATCAAATGGACCGAGGAAGAAAGTTGACATGTCCAAGATAGAGTGCTATCAATGTCATAAGAAGGGTCACTACAAAAGTGACTATCCCGAGAATCCAAAGAATAAGAAGAGAGGAAGAGATCAAGCCAACCATGCTACAGAAGGAGACTCAAAGAAAGTCAAGCCCGAAGAACCCAACATTAGGGACTTACATTATTAAGTCTTTTGCCTGTAGCTTTACATACCTTGTTTTATATGTTTTAGAATTTATAGGCTTTTAATATATTTTGGAAAAGACATTTTTGTATTATTTCTGTAAGTTTGTAGGAATCCCTCAAGCTTTAGAGGGAGCTCCCAACAACTACCTAAGATAAGTATCTCATGTCTTTTCAGTTTGTTCATGTAGTCATTTAGTTTTTATTATATTAAAATACGAATCACCTCTCCCTTTGTTGTCTTGATTAGGAAAACATCCAAAAGGAGGAGGACCTCTCAAGGCAAGGTTAGTTAAAAATCAAAGGTATGTTTTGAATACATTGATTGAAAGGATTATTCATTTGATGATCTATTACTAACTTTGTTATGACTAGCTGTATTGAATCTTAGTGATTCTTTTTTGGGTGATTCATTTTTTGATAAATCTACCCACCCCACTCTTAACTGATTTTTTAGAACCTTAGACAAGTTCTGGAAAACCCTAACCGAAGGGTATGCTATTATGAATGTTTGAAACCCTAAACTGCTTAGGGATGTTGTGAAATGCTAGTTGAAGTTTTATGGATGATGTCATATTTGGGATTTTTGTATGATCAAAACATCCTAACTTGTTAGGGTTGAGTGATAAGGTCTGAAGTCTCGGAACCCTTGAAGTTTTGGTAGTATTGGTTTTGCTATGTTTCTGCATTGGAACCCTAGCTCATTGGGGTTTAGTGGAATGTGTGAGCAAGACCCTTATATTGTCTTAGAAATGTTTTCCTTGGTATGGGTGTGTTTGTCCAAACCCAAGTGTAATCAAGATTGTTGTGTGTCTAAATCTTATTGATGTTTGTGAAGTTTGGGTTTGACTAACACATGATATGAAATGTATTTACATGATGATGAAATCTAGGCATATATAGATATGTCCTTTTGGTTGAAATCCTAGTTTGGTCTAGATCAGATGTATTAATGTTGCTGGACATATGATATGCTTGTGTATGGTTATGAATTCCTAGATATGTGTGTTGACCTAGTCTTTGATGGTCATGAGTTTTAGGATTGTCTGAGATTCTAGGATGATGGTATCTAGAAATATAGGGTGTTATAGCTAAACCCTAGTGAAGTTAAAATTGTATAATATGTGTGACATAACAATCTGAAATCTAATAGATGATTGTTGAAAACAAAAATTTAGGGTTTTGCAGTTAAATCCTAATAGTGACATTATCTAATGTATGAAATGTAACAATCTGAGATCCATGTATTTAATGATTGTTGAGATTGTGGAATTCTAAGGTTTGGAGTTAAACTTAGTCAAAGTGAACTCTCGGAAATATGATGATTTAAGATCTATGTGAGATTACTGAATTTATGAAAATGAAATTCTAGGGTTTTGGAGTTAAATCCTAGTTGAAGTAGAAATCTCTTATAAGTGTTGACTATATGATAATTTGAGAATTGTGAAGAGATTGTTGAAATTTGAACTTCTGGTTGAGTCTGATGATTGCTCGGAAATCTAGGGTTTGCAAAACTAACCCTAGTGGTAGCAAGTCATGTTAGTGATTGTTTAATGGTTGATTGAAAATCTAGGGGTTAGAACTAACCCTAGTGAAAGCTAGTCAAATTAATGACTAAGCTGTGATTGACTTTGATTGATTTGCTTGTATGAAATATAGGATTTGTATGAATCCCTAGTGAGAAGTCTAACATATGTATTCTAAAAGGTTGTTAGATACTTTGTAGATTTATATTTGCGTGAATTGTTTCTAGGGTTTGTTATATGTTGTAGTAAGGTATGTCATACCTTTGGAAGACACACTGAAACCCTACATGGAATGAATATTGTTATGAAGTAGTCTAGGGTGTATAACAAAGTCCCTAGCAAGATGTTGAAGAGTATATGTCTCTTGTCTGTAATTGAGTTTGGATATGTATAAAGATGAAATGCTTTCGTGATTATGATATGGCTAACATCATGCTTCTATAGTTTTGGTTGTACTTGCTATTTAAGTTGTGCAGGTACACTATCTTCAACTTCGTAAAGATGCTCATTGATATGATAAGCATGATGATGATAACTCTGATGAAATGGTTGGAAGCCACGAAAGATTCTCTGATGTCGAAAAAGGAAGAAGTTGACCTCCTGGAGGAAGCATGAATCAAAAAGATCTCCCTAAGATTAAGAGGGATTCTGGATAAAAGAGGTGCTTCCTAGTTGAGAGGGAGGGCATAGCTTGGCATCAATTGAAGAATGAATTTTGGAGGATATGTTGTTGCATAAGAAGTAGGAAGGAAGACATATGATTGAGGAATCTTCTGTCAAAGATTCTGTTAATATTCCTACTATGGAAAGTCGAGAAACAACATCAAAGTTATTTGAAAGACCCCGAAGGTTTGTATTTGATTATGTACATGTAAAAGTATATTATTGATTGGGGTTGTGTTTGTACAGATGAATATCTCGAAGGATTTGATAGCATGTTGGTTACCAATCAGGATGATTGGGAGAGATTGGTCATTCTTGATCTGTTGGATAAAGGGGCGTTGAGGCTTTCTGAGTGAAGCATTGCCTGGGAGGACATCTGGCTGACACTTTGTGTTGATATCTGAGTTCCGAAGTTGGAAAAATGGTGTTTGGTTATTGAGCTTTGATTTTGGATACACACCTGGATTTTGGGTTGATGGGTACCTAAAGGGGTTGAAAGCTTGAGTCCATCTTAGTCCCACCTGGATAGATTGCCTTGGTCAATAACCCAGTCCATGGCATTGCGATGCCTAAACTGTTGAGTCACTGTTTGGATAGATTGCCCTGGTCAGGCATCTAGTCCATGCCATTGCGGTGCCTAAAGTTCTTCATGGTTCAGATAGTTTGAGATCATCCATTGTAATTGTACATTATGAATACCTCCCTAGTTAAGAGGGAGTGTTGGAAAATATAACTATGTTTGGTCTTCAATAATGTACTTAAGTCGCCAAGAAGAAATCAAATGCTTCGAAGTTTGTTAAAACGCTGGAAAATACACTGGAGGTCTCCCTTCCTTCGGAGGGGCCGAACAAGGTAGCTCTGTCGCTGGCAGAGAGGGCTCTGGTAGGACAGTTCACTGGCCTTTGGCCTTCTCCCAAAGCCACAGAAGCCTAGGTCTGCAGGAATTAGAGACCGTTAATCAAGCAAAGTGTCACCTCGTATTTCCTAGGGCAAGGCTATTTCCTGTTTGAGTTTATTTCAAAAGAAGACAAGGAACTAATCTTTAGGAATGGGCCCTATTTTATGGGCCCTCAAGGTCTCTATTTGAACAGATGGACTCCCGATTTTGATCCAGCTAAAGATGTTCCGTCGGCAGTTCCAGTGTGGGTAAGGCTTCTGAATCTTCCTATACAGTGCTAGAACTGGGATTCCCTCTAGCATATAGGCAACGCGCTGGGCAAATTCATAGATCACGCAAGCACCAAGGATCAATATGACTGCGCTATGATCTATGTCGAAGTGGATCTAGAAATGGGGCTGCCGGAGGCTATAAAGATAAATGTAGGAAGCTGGACCCATGTGCAAAAACTTGACTATGAGCAGCTTCCTTTCAAGTGCCGCAAGTGCCAGGAATATGGACATTTTGCCAAGAACTGTACTAAAAATGAAGAGGCAGCGCAAGGAAAGGAAGAAAGATGGAAGCAAGTCAAAAGATCAAGGGCTAACCCTAAACCCTCAAACTCTCTTGGAGCTTCAAAAGGAAAAGGGTTGCAACCTTCTTTTAGTGGCAAAGGAAGGCAACCAAAGGCACAAGAGAACGCATTCGCCCCCCTTTCCTCACCCTCAATTGAAGTGCAAGAAATAGAACAGCAGCAGAAGGAGGAAAATGAGAAAGAGATTCTCGAAAACTCCAGGCAAGGCGAGAGTGCAGTAGTAAGCCCTAAGGGAAAGGCCACAGATATGGAAGAGGAAGACCAAGATTTGGAAGAATCTGAGGAGGAAGGAGAAATAGGTGACTCCCAAACATTGTCCTGCAGATCGACAAGAGGAAGGAAGTCTGACAGGGAAAAAAGAGAGCAAGAAACATATAAAGACAAACTCCAAGGCAGGCAGTCAGCCAACGTTGGAAAAGCTACTAGCAAAAACTCTAAGGATTACAAGAAGTCATGGACAGGGGCCCAAAGGGGCCACCCAATCTCAGAAAAGTAAATAATGAATATTGTCTCCTGGAATTGCAGGGGGTTAGGGAGCAAGCAAAAAGAGGAAGCAATGCGAAGTTTGTTTAGGATAGAAACCCTAGATATCCTACTGATCCAGGAGACTAAGTTGGAGGAGAAGAGCTTCCTCCAAGTAAACAAGAATCTTTTGAGAAAAAGTGGAGGGCAGGCTGTCTCAGCCCGAGGTGCATCGGGAGGGCTGGGAGCTCTCTGGAATGAATCCAAGTTGGAATTGGTCAATGGAAAGCAGAATACTCACTGGCAGCTTATCCAATTCATAAGCCGAGAAACAAGGGAGGCCTTTAGTCTCTTCAATGTTTATGAGCCAGTAAACGCAGGGGAAAAGAAGCAGTGTTGGGACTCAATCAAACTCATGGCTGAGGAAGAAACGCTTAGAAATATTATTATTGCAGGGGATCTCAATATAACCTTAAGCTCTTCCGAGAAGAGAGGTGGCAGCATAGTAAGGGATCCAGCGAAGGAATGGGTGGAGGACATCATGCAAGATTGGGATATGCTCGACATCAAGCCCTTGAAAGGTAAGTATACTCGGTCAAATAAAAGAATGGGTCTTGGCCATATTGCTGCGCGATTAGATAGATTTCTTATTCAAAGTTCCTATCTTCTCCTTGGCTTAGAAGCTAGGATGCTCATTCTGCCATGCAGCGTTTCGGACCATAAACCCATAAGGCTGGAGCTCTCAGCACACAAAAATTTTGGGCCCGTTCCTTTTCGATTCAGTGCTTTATGGATTAGGCATCCAGACTTTATGGATAAGGTTAAAGAGAGTTGGAATCAGCCTGTCACAAGGTCTCCTTTCTTTGTATGGGAAGAAAAAATAAGAAGAGTAAAGGTTGTTCTGAAGAGCTGGGCTAAAACTCTTCCGAATCCGGCTAATGAAAGGAGGATGACCCATGCCTTCCTTGAAAAACATCAACTACAGATGGAAGAAGAGGACCCCACGAAGGAATCTATAGTCATAGAAGGAAATCTACAACAAAAATTCCACAAAGCATGTTTGCAAGAGGAAGAATATTGGAGGCAGAAATCCCGTAGCCTGTAGTTGAAAGCGGGAGACAGGAATACCTCCTTCTTCCACAAGCAAGCCCAAGCTAGAAGGTCCTTCAACACAATTTCTGAAATAAAAGAAGACCTTGTTACCCACAAGGACTTCACAAGTATCAAAGGGGTTGCCTTCTCCCACTTTGAGAAATTATATAGTGAAGTCGAGGTAATAAGCCAAGACACGATGTTCTTGGATGTTATCCCCCCCAAGATCTCTTCAAATATGAATCAACAGCTGGAAGCTAAAGTTACCATAAAAGAAATAAAGGTTGCGCTCTATGAAATGGAGCCAGACAAAGCCCCGGGTCCGGATGGCTTCACAACCAGATTCATTCATGTCTCCATGCCTTCCTTGAAAAACATCAACTGCAGATGGAAGAAGAGGACCCCACGGAGGAATCTATAGTCATAGAAGGAAATCTACAACAAAAATTCCACAAAGCATGTTTGCAAGAGGAAGAATATTGGAGGCAGAAATCCCGTAGCCTGTAGTTGAAAGCGGGAGACAGGAATACCTCCTTCTTCCACAAGCAAGCCCAAGCTAGAAGGTCCTTCAAAACAATTTCTGAAATAAAAGAAGACCTTGTTACCCACAAGGACTTCACAAGTATCAAAGGGGTTGCCTTCTCCCACTTTGAGAAATTATATAGTGAAGTCGAGGTAAGAGGCCAAGACACTATGTTCTTGGATGTTATCCCCCCCAAGATCTCTTCAAATATGAATCAACAGCTGGAAGCTAAAGTTACCATAAAAGAAATAAAGGTTGCGCTCTATGAAATGGAGTCGGACAAAGCCCCGGGTCCGGATGGCTTCACAACCAGATTCATTCATGTCTGTTGGCAAATAGTGAAGAAAGACCTGCACAAAATGGTTTCAAAATCTCAATGCTGCCAGAAAATTGGAGGAAGCACGAATTCTGCCTTTCTCACCCTCATCCCAAAGGAGAAGGGAGCCAGCACTTTTAACAGGTTTCGTCTGATTTCGTTATGCAACATTGGCTACAAACTCATAACAAAGGTGATCGCCAATAGATTGAAGATCCTCTTGCCCTCCATCATTCCTGAAAACCAAGGGGGGTTCGTTCAAGGTAGGCAAATCATAGACAACATAATCCTCGTCCAAGAGGCTATTCATTCTCGCTTGCAGCGTCGAGAAAAAGGTATGGTGGTCAAGCTGGACCTAGCTAATGCGTTTGACAGAGTTTGCCACAAGTTCCTATTTGATGTGATGCACAAGTTTGGGTTTGGTCAGGAGTTTATTAGATGGGTCCGGGCTTGCATCTCTGAGCCTTAGATTGCCCCTCTAGTGAATGGAAGAGCAACGGAGTTCTTTAAAGCCTCTATAGGGCTGCGCCAGGGCTGCCCTCTTTCTCCTCTTCTTTTTGTTTTGCAAGCATCAGTTCTGAGCTTTTATTTAGAAAAGTGCCAGGTGCCCCTCTAGTGAATGGAAGAGCAACGGAGTTCTTTAAAGCCTCTATAGGGCTGCGCCAGGGCTGCCCTCTTTCTCCTCTTCTTTTTGTTTTGCAAGCATCAGTTCTGAGCTTTTATTTAGAAAAGTGCCAGGTGCCCCTCTAGTGAATGGAAGAGCAACGGAGTTCTTTAAAGCCTCTATAGGGCTGCGCCAGGGCTGCCCTCTTTCTCCTCTTCTTTTTGTTTTGCAAGCATCAGTTCTGAGCTTTTATTTAGAAAAGTGCCAGGTGCCCCTCTAGTGAATGGAAGAGCAACGGAGTTCTTTAAAGCCTCTATAGGGCTGCGCCAGGGCTGCCCTCTTTCTCCTCTTCTTTTTGTTTTGCAAGCATCAGTTCTGAGCTTTTATTTAGAAAAGTGCCAGGTGGACCAAGAGATTATGGGTCTTAGGAATGCTCGAGGGGTCAAGGATATTAATCATGCATTGTTCGTTAATGATTCTCTCTTTTGTTGGGTGCTGCCTCTTTATACTCTGCCTCCAGATTCAGGAAAGTGTTGGACGATTTATGTGGTACTTCGGGCAACAAACTAAATGAAGGGAAATGCCATTTTTATGGCTGGAATACCTCCAACAACGAGCTTTCCTCAATTTCCAGATGTTTGGGCTTCGCTGGCTCTACTTCTTGGAATTCTTTCATCTATTTGGGCCTTCCTATCTTCCAAAGGAGGCACTCCAATAAAGATTGGCTCCCAATGGTTGAGAAATTCAACAAAAAAAAATCGATCTCGGGGCTTCTCATGGCTGAATCTCGCTGGGAAGACAGTGCTAATTAAGTCTGTTCTAACCAGCCTGCCCATCTTCCAATTCTCGGCCATGTTGGCTCCCTCCAGCCTCCTCGTGAAGATGGAGGAGTGGATTAGAAGGTTCTTTTGGAAAGGCCACAAGCAAAATGACAAGAAGATCCCCTTTGTTAGTTGGGGCAAAGTTGCTAAACCTCTGCTAGAAGGAAGTTTGAACTTCAAGGACTTGAGGACTCAAAATATAGCTTGGGGGCTAAGACTCTGTGGAGACAAATAGCCCCAAAATCAGGATGGGCTCAAAAGGCGCTATGGAAGAAATATTTCAGGGGTCAGAGGTTACGAAGCTTGGATGACCTCACCCACACCATTAAAGGATCTCATATTCACAGGCTTTGCATGCAGGCCTTACCACTGATACAAAAGCATTCATTTTGGATCCCGGGTAATGGCAAGCTCATTAATATCTAGACCAATAAAATCATGAACGAAGAACCTTTAGGTGAAGACCAAAAGCTCTTTGAGCTTCGAAGCTGGACATTGAACAGCGGCATCAAAACTTCGTGGGATATCTCTAGCTGGAAGGATAATACGTGTGCAGGCTGGAAGAAACCTCAAATGCCGGATGCTCTAGATCAGGCGTGGACAATCAAGCTGACTAAGCTGAAAGGTATGAGCCTGATTAGCATTAGAAAACAAGATAAGAGAGGTTGGGGCTCTCAAACTGGTTCTTATATTGTTGCTCAAGGCTATGCACGGCTCAGAAAAATTCCTCACGTTCCTTGCTGCCCTGCGACTTGGAGAGGACTTTGGAGGCAGAAATGTGTGCCAAAAATCGATTTCTTCAGCTGGTTGTTATGCCACAACAGCATTTTAACTAAGGACAGGCTTAAAAAGAAAGGCTTCCTAGGCCCTTCCGAATGTAACCTTTGCCTGGAAAATGAAGAAAATGCCACTCATTTATTAATTGAATGCAGGTTCGCCAAGAGTATTTGCGCTGACGCGTTTTCCTCATGGGGATCCACTGTTCGTCTGCCCAACTCGATTGCTGGTTTCTTTGCTGATTGGGCTCACCTCTATCTCAGAAAGTTCCCCAAAAACAATTGATTCGAGGCAACCTAGCTGGTTTATCCGAAATTCATTTTCTGGCAAATATGGATTGAGCACAATCACAAAATTTTTCAAGAGAAAGCGCAAAAGGGTAACCTTGTTTTGTCAAAAGCCAACGGCCTGCTCAAGTAATTTCTCGATGAGAAATTTGAGAAGCTGAAAAATAAAAATTTAAGTCCTCAAGAACTGGCGTGGGGAGCAAGCTTGGCCTCCAGTTTTCTAGGGACGAGAGACAGTTCAAAACTACGAAAAACTGGCAGATTAGGCTTGATGAGGGCGATTTCCACATGTGGCTACATAAGTGTGTTGGTTCCTCCTTGTTTTTTGATGGGGCCGCCAAAGGCAATCCGGGAATTTCTGGGGCTGGAGGTGTCATCAAGAATGCGGATGGTTCCATAGAGAACAGGTATGCCTGGGGGCTAGGTCATAGTACCAACATGCAAGCAGAGGCCATGGCTCTGTTGCAGGGTCTTAAGCATTTACAGGATCTTGGTATTGAGAAAGCCACCTTGATTCAAATTCTAGTGGATAACACGTCCCCGAGGGACTTTCAGCTAGCAAGAGTTGTTGCTAGAATAAGCTAGTTGGCTCCTTTCTTTAGGTGAATTTTTTCCACATTCTTAGGCAAAATAATAAGGGGACGCGGAGGCCAACAAAGTTGTCCTCCTTCCTGTAGGCATTCGGATAAGAGACGGGGTTGAAGATTGGGATCCAATCCCTTAATTTTGTTTCTCATGTATTACTATTTTACTTCAGCAGTTTGTCCATATTCACAAGCATGGGGAAATTCAGGAAATCAACTTGACTAACGGAGTTAAGAAGATTCAGAACATTAAGGTTACGATGTTAGTTTATCTATATGTTGAGGACAGTCAGTTCTTGGGCTTCCTAAATGTAACCGGCCTGCAGGCTTTGGATTTCTTTTTAATATAAACAATAATCGTTTTCGTTAAAATAAAATAAAGTACTTGAGTCATTATGTAATGTACTTGTCAAAAGAATAAAAGAAAGGAATTATTATTATTATTATTATTATTATTATTATTATTGTGACTTATTAAAGTAAGGGTTTCATGCTTGGGTCACCATGTTTTAGGTCAAAGTCCCCATTGAGAACTTCTAGGATTTAGTCTAAGTCTATAGAGTTAATGTACATTTAAAGAGACCCTTCTTGGGCTTTTGAATCATGTAAAAAGGTTAAGTATTAAGTCAAATATGAATTATGTAACCTCCACACCATGTCGACCTAAGGGAAGATCAAGTTGGCCTAAGACCCTATTTGACCCCACAAGAAGCCTATAAAAGGAAGGACATCGAATTCATTTGGAGCATCACTCTCTCATCAAGTTCGAATTCTCTTGTTGTTGGGCAGAAGTGCGAAGTTCTCTTGTACCTGGGAAAAGGTGCAAAGTCTATTGCTGGGAAGCCGAAGTGAATGCGAGTTTGGGTGAGTCTAAGAAGACAAGGAAAATCGAAATTTTGGTGGTGGTCTCTCTCTGTTTCGTGCTCTGAATTGGAAAATCGAAGTCTTCCAAGTTGGACTACTGCCAGAAGCTGCCAGTTGTCGTAAGTAGCTGCATAGTCGAAGTTGTTGGGAAAAGGTCGAAATTTTGGGAGGCTAACTTGCTGTGGAGGGAAGGTTTGGTCTTGGTCTAGGGTGAAGAGTCTCAAAGAATACTATTGAAAGGAAGAATTATCTTGACTGGGTTTTCCCCTCGAGGGGGATTTGCCCTGCCATGTGCCTACATCTGGTGTCTCTTATTTTTATGTGCTACTGCTTTTGGTAATTGCTTGATGAACTAAAGTTTGAAGATATAAAGAATCGTAATAATAAGAAACATCACAAGTAATTATCAAGAACAAGAAAACCTTTACTACCTTTCTAATTTTCTAACAAGCCCTACTATACCAAAACTTCAAAGGTTCGAGATTTCAGACAACACCATTTCAACCCTAACAAGTTAGGGTTTTCATGATCATACCAAAACCCCAAACATGACATCATCAATAATAGCAATTTCCCAATAACTCTAGGCAGGCTAGGGTTTCACACATTAACATTAGCATACCCTTAAGTTAGGGTTTTCCAGCTAGGGTTCTTTAATACAAACAATAAAAAATATGAGGGTAGATTTATCAGATGATGAATCATCCCAAATAAGAATCTTTAAGATTCAAGAGAGCTAGAGTTAAGTTTAGGTATGTTCTATGCTAGAGCAATTTATTTCAATTTTCATAGTTAGATTAATATCTTTTTCAGATTAGCAATCACATAAGCATTAAAGTAAACTACAGATAGAACATAAATATAAATCATAGAAGACAAGCCAAGACTAGAGGACACAAGATGTGGCGATAACCAGGGACAAACCCTAATGTGGGGAACCCTTCGTCAATTCTTCTTATATGATCTTCAATAGTTCAGCAGAGAGAGAGAGATAGAGATAGTACATTTACAATAGAAGTCAACACTTTGAGTTATCTAGATAAGAGCATAGATCATCTCTTAGGATGATGATACATGAAATCAGTTGAAGGCATGCTGCTTCAACTGATTCTCCAAGGTGACTACTTCACCTATCATAGTGCTACATCTCGTTATCATGTTGCACCTCACCGTGCTGCACCACACTGCACCCATCATCACAATGTTGGACCTCATGTTGTTGTTGTCCCTGTGTTTAGCATTGTTGTACATAGTGCCACTGTTGCACCATGCTTACTGTTGTCCCAATGTACTTGCTGCACTATACTTGTTGTTGTCCATGCTTTACCATGATGTTGTTGTCCATGATTCTTCATGCTTGCAGTTGTCCCTATGTGTCACCAAGCTTGCAATTGTCCCACTTGTAGTTGTCCTTCATGTTGCACCTTCACTGAGTCTCACAGAATTGTTGTACTATGCATCACAACGTTCATCCTAAGATACCAAGGTTGCTTGCTATGGTGCTATGGCCTGCGGCCTAGCACTTAGCAATGCCAATGTAACTGGTTTGAGTTAAGATTGTTGCAATAATCCTAACGGATTGACCCACTGCAATTCAGCTATCATGTACAGCTAACCCAAAAACAGATTTCCTTACCTTGATTGTTGTCCAAATAACCTTGATTAGGCTCATGTAGATACTTGACCTAACAACCCTACACACAGCTCCTACGCAGCCTCCTTTCCCACGCAGTAGTAGCCTCTCTTTGCAGCTCAAATAGAAGTGCCCTAATTGTCTTTACTCCAGCATCTCGGTGCTCTTGAATTGCCTTCAAGATAGGTTTGCGAGGAGCCTCCTTAATCAGCCTAATCTCCAGCTCCTTGTTCCTTTGAGACAGCCCTGTTCTTGACCCTGTTTGCACCCTCAACAGCCCTCAAACCAACCCGCATCCCCACAGCGACTCGGCCTCTAATTAGGTCCTCCACACTGTCCTCATGTTGTCTCTTTTGTTGCGGCTAGGGCATAATATGTTTGCCTAATCCTTGCTGTGACCATGAACGCATTTTAGGGCAATGTTAGAGTTGTGTTCTAGGACTGCGGTTAGGGCTTTTGTGGATCTCCATTTAGCTGTGTTCATGATTGCGTTTAAGTGTCTCTTCTTGCTGCGTATTAGACAGCATATTAGGGCATCAAGTGGCTTTTCCATACCAGCGTTTACGTTGGCTTTATGGGCTATGGTTTAGGGCAGCGTAGGTCTCCTTAGAAAACCTTTACAGCACCATGTCTAGGGCTTCTCCTTGACAGCATCTGAGAAACTGTGTCTCCTCCATGACAGCGTTTGGGTCTAGGGCTTCTTCTAGGGCAGCGTATCATCTTGAGATTTCTCCTCCCACCAAAACCCAAAGACAAGTGGAGACGAAGAGATCACAAGAGGTGTGTGAAATGACTTGAGAGTCACCTTTATTTATAGTGCTACGTTGAGGATGAGAGGGGGAAATTTGGTTGCTGGACGACCTTGACAAATTGTCCCACAACACAAATAAATTCATATCTCCATGAATACTTATCGGAATCGGATGATCTTTAGATCAATCCTACACCTCTCAATGAGAGGGATCCAAGGAAAATATCAGCTGCCATAAATAAGATGACCCACATGGAGTTTGGCCCTAGTTGCCAATTTTAACAGCTAGACACAACAATGTTAGTAATGTATAATGAATTTGTCAAAGAGAATAACAAAGCTTAAGACATACCTTTGTTTCTTGACAAACCTTTTTGACTCCAACACTTTGTCTTGTGAGATCTTCTTTCATAATCCTTGAGCATCCAGCGAGTCAATTCCTAGAAGAGCGAGTCAATTCCTAGAAGTGTAAGTCGTGGTCTTATATATACTTGTAATACATACTTTCAAGCAAAACAAGTGATACCAAGAACATGATTTAATTTCTCAAGTTAGATCTCCTACATAACCATGGAGGATGGAATCCTATATAAGGTTATTCCTTCTTTCAATCAAGGACTTTTGCTTGAAATCCTAGATTACTTGTAAACTCTAGAAGATAAGGATGCGTGTTATCTAGGGATTACAATCTTTACCCTAGACTAGCTATAAGCAAGAATCATTTAATATTAGATATATTGCAAATCGAAAAACTCATGAACATACAAACCCTGAGATTACATAGATCTAATTTGATAACTTATAAGACTTGTTGTAACAATACTTACTTGGTTCCTTGTACTCAGATCCTCAAAGAGTCCTTTCTTCAAGTTGGTTCCTTGGACTATCAATTTCATTTTCCATAGGACAGACTTCGGATTCTTTATGTGATGACACAGTTCATTAAGGTGTCTTATACTTTGGTCCTGTATGGGTGATAGACACATAGCAATAATGTCCATAAACTTGTAGTATCATCCTAATCTTTGTTATTGTAGGAGTGACACAATTCTTTAATGAAGACACTGTAGAATGGTATTGTGGATATAGCCCAAACAATGATTATCCATACTCACAAACCTTCGTTCATGTGATGACTGAGTTTTCTTCACTGTAATAAACTGAAATTTCTCACTATTTCGATCTTATATATCTCATAGCAATGCTTCAACCCTTGTACCAGTACTTTAACCATGCATCACTAGGTTCGAAATCTCTTTTATAACATTACTGTGATTTATACCGAAAAACTCATTTTTTGGGTTTAATCTGAACTTATCATCACTGAATTGTTTGTTATACTTGTTTTATCAATGCCTTTTCCATGAACTAAGATGATCCGAACTCCTACACAATAATTGACCTTTCTTGTTTTCTGAACTTGTACCGAGCTTGATTACCCATTTTCTGAAAAGACCAAACTTTCTCACCATGCCTTTAAGACGCCTTTGAATCCTTTTGACTTGCTCTTCAATATAAACGCAAACAAAACCTTTCACTGAGAATACTTCAAAGTATAAGTGATCTCTAAACTGCCTTTAGTCATGACCTTCGCTCTAATACCATGTTGAAAAATCCAAGGAGGTGGGAGTCAATTGATTTCTCTTATTATGACATTATCTTGTGATGTTTTCGTTATTATTATTAGATCTTTCGATTTCATCAAGACTAATGCCAAACAACAAATAAAAGAGGACACAAGATGTAGGCACACTGCCAGGGAAAAACCCCACTCTTTAGGGAAAACCCGGTCAAAATTCTTCCTTCAGTAGATTCAAGATAAGACGACCAAGACCCTTACAATCTAAACTAGGGACTCCTTCCATCAAGTCATCCTTGTTTGTTCTTCCTTTCACTGTGTTTGTATACCAAGATCCATGTCATTGTGTTAGCACTGAGACATTATCACTGTCGAGATCTCATAACTGTCATGACACCAAGATCTCCTCATTGTATCATCATCGAGACCTCATCGTTGTCATATCACCAAGACCTCATTTTTGTGGTGGTACCGAGTCCTTCTTATTGTGATGACAATAAAACTTTATTGTGGAGACAACGATCTCTTCTTACTGTGGTGGCACTGAAACAAAGATTGCACTGAGACTATGGTAGTGTTAAAATTGGCAACTAGGGCCAAACTCCACATGGGTCGTCTTATTTATGATAGCTATTTTTCTTGGATTCCTCTCTCCGAGAGGTGTAGGATTGATCTGAAGATCATCTGATTCCGACATGTACAAATAAAGATATGATTTTATTTATATTATGGACAAATTGTCAAGGTCGACCAGTAAGCAAATCAGGCATTCAAACCCCCAACTCATCCTCAACATTGCATATAAAAGGAGGAGACCTCAAGTCATTTTCACCATCATCTCATCTCACATCTGACACTCTTCTCTTGTGAGTGGGTATGCATATCTAGGCAATTTTCTCTCACACGTGCGAAGGAAGAAGGACAAATTTATGTTTGACTGCATAGATCAGCATTGACCGAACTGCAAGATTGTTGTTTGACTGCGTTGACCTGTTTTGACTATAGTTTGGGTGCGGCATCTCTATCCTAGCAAGCCACAGATCTGGGCACTGAAGTCGAGGCAATCTGACCTCTCCTTTGACCAGCATTGACTGCCCTAGGACTGGCCGCAGGTTGATTTTCGTTGACCAATTTTTTACTGGACTTTTTCAAACTGTTTTGGGTTGATTAGGCTTGTTGTTGGAGGCCGAAGTTGACTGGAATTAACCGAGCTGATTAGAGGAAGAATTCTGCCCTGTTTGACCAGCATTGACTTTTTTGGTTAGGGCTTTTTGCTGTTGTCATAAATTATCAAATTTGTAAATTGTACTATCTCTCTCTCTCTACTAAACTATTGAAGAATATAAGAAGAATTGATCAAGGGTTTCCCCACATTGGAGTTTGTCCCTAGCGAGTGCCACATCTTGTGTCCTCTTGTCTTGGCTTGTCTTCTACTATTTATGTTTATGTTTTATCTGCATTTTACTATCATGTTGATGTGATTGCTAAACTGGATATTGATATTGGGCTAATAAAGAAATTGATATTGGGCTAATAAAGAAATTGAAGTAAAATTTCTCTTAAGCATAGAACATACCATTGTTACCTAAAATTAACAGGTAGCACTATTAGCATCGACACTGTGGTATGTTGGAACCGAAACTATGGTAGCATGTTAGTATCGAACTTGTGGTGGCACTGAACCTCAATCTGCAATTACCAAATTGATCCGAAGTCATCTTCCTATGATTGCACCGAGAGCACACCTGTGATGTCCGAATTTCAGAGATGATCCAAACTGCTTGACTGTGATTTATGCGAAGTCCTCACACTTGTATTTATAGTAGTTTCCCACAATAAATAAGTCGACTTTGTGAAGAGGTGTGTCTTTGTTTTAGGCCGACATGAATATATTGAGGAAACCAACTTGAAGATAATTTATTTGAGGCCGACTTGAGGAGGTTGACTTGATGAAGACTTGATGAAGAGGTCGAGTTGGTGACTTTACTGAAGAGAATGACTTGATGGAGGAGTTTTTGACCAATAAATGACTTTGACAACAACCTAACTTGACCTATAATTGACCGAAGCATGAAACCCATGCTTTAACAAGTCAATTTAATAATAATAAAAATTATTTTTGCTTTACAAATATATCATATTTGATTCAAGTACAATACTGAAGACCGAACCTAGTTACATTCTTCAACATAACAAAGGCGCTTCACATGGCATAATAGAGGCATTTCGCATGGTGTATTTGAGGCAAAATCAAGCACATTTCTGAGACAATTCGTACACCCTTTCTAAGGCACTTATCTTTTGTGGTATGCAAATTATTCAAGGCACAATCTCCTGAAGCATCCAAGTTATTTATAGCACTATGTCAATAAAACATTTGAGTTATCTGTGGCACTATGTATGTTCCTGTGGTATGTTAGCTATCTTTGGCATGAAATTTCCTACGGCAAGCCATAACAAATTTTTTAGGTTGTATTAAGGACAAATAAGAAGCATATCTTGGACAGACTTGTGTCAACATTCTTATGGACCAGTGTTTTCATGGAAGGTTGACTTGGCATTTGAGGGATTAGCTATTACTATGACTTGGATTTCTCTTGTTGACAAAGATTGTATAAGGAAAGCTTGTTGGGTTTTGCCCTTGCCACTGGCCTAATCTCTGTTTTCTCTTGTTTCTTGTGCATTATGATATCTGCTTTTCTTTATGTTTTGAATGTGTAATTGATTGATGACATAACTAAATGAAGTAAATGCTCTAAGGAAACATATATATCAATCACAAGTAAATATCATGATACGATATTCTAGCTTGCAGACGAATTTCAACAATCCCCAAGTTGAGGAAGAATAGGACAACACCTAGGGCAAGAGATTTTATGGAGGAAACTTAATTGGATGCCCACCAAACTTGGAGTTCAAGTAGCCAAGACCCTTAACTCGATGTTTAGGCTCTCAAGTTCTCACAAATCCTCTCCCAAGGCAATTCACTCTAAGCCCTACTTAGACTTCCTTCTTTAAGAGGACCAAAATTTCAAGAAGGAGATTTATGGATGAAAAGAGAGGATGATCACCTAGGACTTGGATTAGTGCCTCATCCTTTGGGCATATGGAGTTTAGGAGGTTCAAGATAAGCTAAGTCATTTCTAAGGAGGCCAAAAATTGATGTGTTGAAATTCTGATGTTCTATGTTGTAACAATCACTTATTACAAAACTTCTTTATGTTGCAGTATTAGATAAGCAATTGTAGATAGAACATAAACCAAATGCACAATAGAAGACAACCAAGAATACAATGAGACACAAAGAATTTAGGTCCAATGACCAGGGCAAAACCCACAAGGGGAAACCCCAACAATATTCTTCTTCTATTAGAAATCAATTGTTCAACAGAGATGCAGAGTACAATGAGAGATCAAGAGAATGAGTAAGTTCACCCAAATCTAAACAAGTTGTAGCATGAAGATCACTGGTAGCTGCAACAAATACACACACTAAATCAACCATCCCTTCAACTGAATCAACTCTGGAACACTAGAGCACTGAATCAATCTTGGCTCACCAAGTTCTGCTCTTACTCTCCAAGTCTTTGTGTCACAATCTTCTTCAACTCTCTCCAACTCTTTCTCAAGTTCAAATTCTTCTTTCACAATGCACAAGTAGTAAGGGGAGAAAGAATGAGGCACATATATATATATATATATATATATATAGGAGGAGCAACGAATCCATTGCATAAAAGAGGAGTAACTTGCATGTAACTCATGCCCATTTAGGAAATGTAACTCATGCCATTAAGGAGGTATGCATGCCTTTGTAACTTATGCTCTGAAGAGAAATTGTAACATATGCATTAAAGAGTGTGTAAGAGGAATCTTTTATGACATGCTTTTATTGACAATCTTTTATGACATGCAAGAGAGTGTAAGAGAATCTTTTATGACAGGCTTTAATTGAATGTAAGAGCATTAATGAGAGCGTAAGAGGAATATGCCATGCCAATAATGAAAGTGTACGAGAACATTATTGAGAGCGATGATTGAGTGACTTGAATTTCTTTTTAATAGTAATATAATAGTATCATAAGGATAATAATAATAACAATATTCATGATTAAGTCGAAATTGAACTATTAGGATTGATTGATGATCATAAGGGATTTTTTGTCAACAATACTTGATTATACAAATTGATGCAAGGTGATTTACTATTTTTGGAAAGTCATACTTGAAACTTTCTATTTTTAGAAATTTTATTTTTAGACTTTCTATTTTTAAAAATTCATCCCTGGGCTGCCAAATTTTAAACATGATGCCCTAGGTATTGACTTTTAGCGTTTACTTGCTTCTAAGGAGAATGGAGTTTGATGGAGAGTTTAAAGAATTCCTCCATTAGGAACATTCATTACATGTCATACAACGAATAACAACATGTGCAATTCTCAACTAGATAACCTTTCAAAAATTATTTTTCAACAATTAAGGCACAAATTAGCATAATCCAAAAGAAGCAATTCCATATTTTAAACAATTTCAAGATAAAATTAATCAAAAATAAGCACTTACAAGACAACATGTAGTATATCCATCCATTATCCAAAGAAATAGTTCCAAAGACAATCCAAAATAGCTTCCAAACATCGAAATGCATCCAAAGATCTCTAATATCCAAGAAGGTGTTGAAAAATGTGTAACTAGGTTTGGTCTTCATGAGTATGAAATGTATTCTTGTATATATATAAAATGAAAAAGAAATTATTATTATTATTGGAGCATAGGTTTCATGCTCAAGTTCTTTTATTTTATAGGTCAAACACCCATTGAGTGCTTCTAGGGTTTGTCCTAGGTATAAGAATCATTGTCATATATGGAAGACCCTATGGGCACATTGTAAATTGTAAAAGAAAAATTATTTTGTCTTGGAAATGTCAAAATAACTCCAAGATCAAGTCGGTCTACATGAGTTGTCAAGTCAGCCTAGGTGAAGAGACATGTCCACCCTTGAAAGAAGCCTTATATATAAGAGGAACTCGTCCTCCACTTGGATCATTCACTGACTCATCTCTTATACAAAGAAGCAAGCAACAAAAGGACGAAGAAGGAAGTGCGAAGAAGAAGTCAAAGTGTTTTTGGGTCTCTCTACTTTCTTCTGGGAATGCGAAGTTAGGGTTTCTGCACTGGGGAGGTCCAGAAGTTCGATTTTGGAAGCAGGAAGAGCAAGAAGGCAAGCGAAAGTCTCTTAGGGTTTTCTATTAGCCCTAAGACTCAAATCAAGGAAAGCGAGGTCAAGGGAAGAGCAGCAAGAGGGAGATCGAAGTCTCCTAGTGAAGCAGCAGCAATTGCTAGGAGAGAATTTCGGATTTACTAGGGAGGTTGAAGATATTGCAGCAAGAGGTCGAGGAAGACTTGATCTTGGAGGGTACTTGTTTGAGTTTAGATCATGGTATTCGTCAATTGAAATATCTAAAAGATAAGAAGAGATTTTATGGGTTTCCCCTCAAGAGTAGGGGTTTTGGCCCTGGCTTGGAGCCTACATACTGTGTCATTGTTCTTACTATTTTGGTAGTTGTTTGATGTATTGCATATTGAACTAAGAAAGGTCAAAGCTAATAAGTAAAAAGCTAACACAAGCAGTTATCAAGTTAAGAGAATTAACATATACATTGCCATACTGAATTCTCAAGAGAAGGAACAAGTGTGAAATTCTCTAAAGAGGTCGAAATCTCCAAGTGATGATGATGAGAGAATGAAAAGGTCTCTCTCCAATTTATACATGTCTAATGATGTCTAAATTAGCCTAAAAGCCCCTTCAAGTTGTAAAATGATGAGAAAAACTAGGTGAGGTTACAAGCCAACCTCATAGCCAATGTAAAACATAAGAAATAACCCACAAAAGAGGCTGAAATGCTAACGTTATGCATGTGTAGGCCCCTATAGGGCATGCATTGAGCTCCTCTAGTGCCAAGTCGAGTGTAGAAGGCTCCAAAGATCTGGATCTAGGGGTTCGCCCCTAAATCTCCATGCAAATCATCCTGTGGACCCCAATTTTGTGTTTAAGGCACAAAATGGGTTGCATGGGTCTCCTACTGATAGAATAGGTTGGTTTTGCTCCAATATTGAGGGCTCGGAGAATGGTGCTATCCCTCCCATGTCTTAAGGGGTGAGACAAACCTCATATGAGCCTCAGACCAGCTGCCAAAACCCGTATATATTGCTACGTCAGTTGGGGGCATATCGGTCCAAGTGCATCATCTCATGAATAACGTGGGGCAAAGCGCAAATTGTTGTGGTGTTGTAGGTGCCCATGGAATGGAGTGATGCTCTTCAAGTGATAGGAGTCCCATAGCTCTCAACGCTTCACATGTAGCGTGTCATAATGCTCCTCTAGTGGACCTGGACCAAAGTTAAGTTGCCCAGCCAATGATGAAAACCACCTGCCAATCACACACAATGTCCAGTGTTGCATCTTCACCATAAGGTACAATTAATCATTAGTGCATCTAAGTGAACCAAGCTTGTTAATAAAGGACAGATTGAGACTTCATACAGGGCTTCTCTTCCAAATTTAGGGCTTTGATCTCATACTAGTGTTACCTCCTTAAGTAGGAGTGGCTAATAGACGACCCTATTAGGTGTTCACAACCCCTAAGGGGAAAGAGATGTCTTTGGTACATCCTTCAATCAATAGGTGGCATGTGAATAATGATGGAATGGAATGGAGATATGAGGGGTCTCAAGGCCAAATGTCATGGGAAAAGGGGTAGCAATAATGAGGAAGTCCACATATTGGGTGTACATATGTGAGGAGGGAATAATCGTGGATGCATGAGTTACCCCAACCTTCGTTTTTTCACCCTTTTTTCTGTCTTTTGCTTTTTCTTGATTTTTCTTTGTATTAATGTTCAATGCTCTAGGAAATGAGAGCATGTTGTGAAGGATGTATAGCAGTTATTATCCCCTTAAAGGTGGGGCACTTCATCGCCCACCAGGGGTTGGGACGTGCATAGGTTCCTTTTATGATGTGATGGGGCAATCATTGGCCCTAAGAACCATGGTGATGAACATAGTGATGAGGGGTAAAGCACATGCTTGGCTTTTGCCTAAGTGCCTTATTTAATGTCCTAGCCATCTTTTGCATTTTATGATTTTCTTTTTCTTTCATTTCTTGCTTGTGGCCATGATATGCTTTTAACTTTATTTTAGTTGCATCAACATCTGGGGCAACATTTCCAGACCCAACCCAGATATGAGGACAAGCGGAGGAGATGTGTCAGTGCCCTATGGACCCAACGATCATGTGAACTCGGAGAAGAAAAATAGTGAATAGGCCTCGTAATGTGCGAAGGGAAGTGATAAATATGGAATGGGAAAATGGGACCACGCTACCAAAGGTTTCCCAAGTAGTGCCCTTCCTAAAGCCATAGGCAAATAAGGGAGATCCCACAGGACTAAGATTGATGATTAACACCCCCATTTGAGATGAGAGAACAAAACCACAGTCAAAACCCTTCCTTCTTCCAAGTTACCCAATAATCCATGCCCAAAATGCCCAAATGAAAAACAAGAATAAGCACCTGATTGCACAATGAAAACCATACCTTTTGAGCCAAATTTCCCACCTTCTAACATAAGCTCTTGATAAATGGGCGAGGAAACATACAACTGATGCAGGTGGCAGAGATAAAGTGGCACATCACATCAGCTACAAGGTGGTTGTTAGGGGCTGTTAGCTGCTGGGTGGAAGAAGATGATTAGGAGAAATGCTCTCCTAGGGGTACCCACTTTTGGTGGGTAACAGGCTCCACAAAGTAAAGTGGAAGAGGAATTTATTGGAGGAAAGAGTGGAGAAGTTGGAAAAGTAAGAACTGAGATGGGATAACTTCTCAATAAACTCAGGGAATTACAAAAATTCATGGATACCATCTAAGAATAAGTAGTTACCCAAAAACAAAGAGTGGAAACAGGGTTAAAGGTTTGGACAACTAGAAAGAAGAGGCAATGGCATAGATTTTGTAACTCGCACAATAATTCCACATTATTAGAGATTTCTTACAGTTACACCCAATAATGCATAAGATATCTTGGAAAATTTGTATTTGATTGTAGCTTATCACACAAAAGAATTTTTCTCTGAGATTTTGATATTGTATTACCATTGTTCTAAATCACAGGTCTCTCAATGACACCAAGGTTTTTGATGCAAAGTATGACAGTCACAAATCTTGAGGCAAAGTATGACAGTCACAAATCTTGTAAGCCCAGCAATTATGTTGGGGTTATGTAGATTTTGTTTTAAAAATACCTTTTTGTTCCTATGAAAAATAAAAAGAAAAAGCATTCTAAAAGTTATAAGACTATGATCCTCATCTCCAAAAAATGGAAGTGAAACAGCCTCTTTAAACACAAATTACACAGTAATATTTCCCTTTCATCTCCTAATAAATCAACCACTTGAAATAAAGGTCTCTTTGCCTCCCCCTCCAACAAGTAAAGTTTACATAGTCACTAATCTTCACAAGCGAGGTATTTTGCCTCTAGAGACTACTCTAAGTTGGTAAGAACAAACTATGGTCTGTCCTAACCAGAACCTTAAACTGTGAGAACAATTGTGTATAATATATCCAAAAGGAATATTAACATTCAAATTTTAAGAAAACGTATATAGAAAGCATGTCTCAAGCTATATGGCTTAGGCGATGAGATCGAAATTACTTTGATATGGTCCCAATAGATATCACCACAGTTGGCTTCATAGACTTCTTTTTAGTCTCTTGCAGGTTGGGAAGAAGAAAAGTAATTGCAGGCAGGCTAACTAAGTATTATTGTGAAGCAACTCACTTATGAAGAAAAAGGGGTTCTTACTCTAGTCTAGTCAATTCTCATATATGGGAAATGTAGAAAATCTTGTAGATTCACAAGTTAATGCAATTTGCTAAAGCAAGAGACAATAATCTACTTCTACTCTTTACAGCGGAAGCCCATAAACATCATGCAAACAATAATCAATAGAGGAAGAAAATCAAAGGCACGTAACACAATAAATATCTGGGGAAAGCCACAGCTCAAAACCGCACTATCTATATTGCATTAATCAGAAATCCAAGATGGTAATACAATGCTTGTTCTCACAAGAACAATATCAGCACTCAATATAATCAATCCTCCGCTCACAACCAAGCTCTTGGCCGACACTTAGCTAATTTTGTTGCTCTCCAAGTCCCTATTTCCTTGCGCCCTTGGTCAAAGAATTTGGATGAATACAATATGCTCTGCTCAATCTTGAGCATAACCTGCAAAAGTATTTCCTATCCTCCGCCTGATGACTTCCTTTGGCCAATACTTAGCCAAATTCCCAAGCCTCCAAGCTTCTAATTCTTTGCACAATTCCTGAAAGAATTAGCCCGTACTTAATGGGAAATTCCTCAATTCCTGAATGCATGCACTATCAGTGCAACTCAGAAAATTCTAAAACAAATAGTACACTGTGCCTGCACTCCAGTCTCAACTGGATCTTTCTCAGAATCGACATGCATGAATTTTTTATGAGGGTCAACTAACTGTTAACTCACTATTAGTTCCTCAAACAGTTTGGAACTAATTTAACTGGACTTAACTCAATAAACTAAGTACTAATTACGACTCATACTTAACTCATCTTAGACCCCTATAGTATAGGGAGAACATATACATGACTTCATAAAAAATTCCAACTCGAAATTCCTAAGTTAATCAAACATAATTAACTATTTACAAGTTGTTATGAGAAAAGAATTACAATTTAAATATTCACAGTTTAATTCAAGGACATTAAAATGGAATTTCTAGATTCTATTTTTAACATTTCTTCTTGTTATTTTCAACACTCCCTCTCAAAAAGAAAGGAATTCAACTCGATCTCGATCCTGAACCTTTGGAATGTTCTGCACAATGTTGCAGGAAACGTCCCCCCCCCATCTAAGGCCCGAAGCGCGTCCCGTACGGATTCGTACAAGAAGCGTCCCCGGAAGCGCGAGTCCAAAATTCAGAAACGCGGTTCCGCCTGTTTTGGACGCTTCCTGGAAATTTCGGAAGCGTCCCTCCGAAGCACGCTTCCGAATCTCCGAAACGCGCTTCGTACAACTCTTCGAAGGGCGAATTGTACGGTTCAATACGCGCTTCTGGAAAAAGCGCCGCGTGGCCTAAAAAAATCGATTTTTTTTTATTTTTTGGTGAGTTTGCTTGTTGGGGGTGGGTCCAACTTGGGTTAGGGTGAGGAATGAAGGCAAAAAAAAAAAATATAAATATAGCAGATGCTCCCTCATGGTAATGTTAAATTCTTAAAGTAAAAGTGACATTCTCCTTTATTTTTCATTTTCATCCTTTTACTTAAGTTTTTAACATTACCATGAAATGACTGGTTCCAGCCTCATTGGACTTCATATGGAAAAAATAGAATTTCATATCCTATTCAAAATTCAACAGACTTAACAGTTTTCAGGAATTCAGGATCAATGGAATTGTGGCATTTCATTAGATTATATCAAGTATGAAGCTATGCGATTAGCATTTAATCAAGAGCACCAAACCGTACATGTACCCTAGTGTTGGTGGTGTTAATTGTTGAACTCCTTTGTCACGCCCTTAGCAAAAAATTACCTTTCAATCAAGTTAAAATCATCGATCAAGCATGTTAAGCTTTTTCTACCATATTTTAAGTCTTGAATTAGGTAGTTTGATCATAATTGGGCAATGTTGACTAATATCCCTAGACAATCGAGGTCGAAGCAAACGCTGGACAAGAGGAGAAGAATCTAAATTCTAGATGGTTGATGCATCTAAATGGTTGATGCTCGAATAATTAATCATTAATGTACAATGGATGCTATATCTATCTTGATTTATGCAAAAATATGCATGTTTTCATGTCTTCTACAACTAATTTGGTATTTGGGATGTTTGTTTTAAGTATAAATGCAAAAAAATATAAATATATATATATATAGCAGACGCTTCGCTTCCTAGATTTTTGGAAAATGACGCTTCCGCGTCCCCGCTTCCAAAAAACGTCCCTGTTGCATCCCCGCTTCGTGCAACATTGGTTCTGCATGCAACACTTCTCTGGAGTGTTGTAGCTCCAGCAACTCCAAAAACAAAAAAATCTAACTATTATTGCCTCTATCGACTAAAAACTCTGCGCCTTTGTTGAATCAGACTTTCTGCACTTGTTTTCAACCCTCTCTACACTCTTTGGTATCTGACTGCTCTAGCCTTTGTCACTTTGATCTCTGACTGCATCAATCCCACTGATTCCTCCCGCTACTATGTACTTTGGGCTCCCGTAGCAAGGTACAATCCATGAAATAAAACCACTCAATGGACTCTGCTCAATTTCAGCCCCCTTGGGACTATCACTTCACATCGCCCGACCTCACACCTGGAGGTATGGTTACATGTGATCCCTCTACCCACTTGGCTTGAAATTTCCGCCTACTAGAGGTCTCTACATGACTGGATGCCTCCACTCGGTCTCCTCTTGACTTCTCTAGTTGTGGCTGCTCCACAACTTCCTGAAGCTGCTTCTAAGGCTGCCTCTTCTCTGCTTGAGTGGATCTCTCCACTCGGTCTCCTCTTAGCTTCTCTAGTTGTGGCTGCTCCACAATTTCTTGAAGTTGCTTCAGAGGCTTCTTCTGGGTCTGCATGTTGAGACATAATTTACTCTCCCTCTCAACCACCAAGTCTCTAGCCTTTGCCTTCCTCCTCAAGGCTTTGCATGCATCTTGTACCTCAGGTGCATACAGGTTCTTGGCTAGCACACCAATCTATTTCATTTGTCTCGTCGTCACGAAATTTTTTGGAAAAAGAGTTGATTTTAAATCAGCGATATCTCCCTCATCCGAACTCCGATTCGGCCGATTGTTGTTTTGAATTTAGGCATTTTTTTCGCAAGGAATCCACTCTGCAATTTTTTTTTAAATTTTGCACAATTTTTAGATTTACCCTGCAAACTCGCGGCCCAAAACTCAATACTTTGAAATCTCCTCTAATATATATCTCAAATTTGACACCATGTAGAAAATTTCCACAAATCTAGCTCCGATACCATGTAGAAAATCCTGTAGATTCACAAGTTAATGCAATTTTCTAAAGCAAGAGACAAGAATCTACTTCTACTCTTTACAGCGAAAGCCCATAAACATCAAGAAAACAATAATCAATAGAAGAAAAGAAAATCAAAGGCACATAACACAATAAATATCCGGGGAAAGCCACAGCTTAAAACCCCACTATCTGTATTGCATTAATCAAAAATCCAAGATGATAATACAATGTTTGTTCTTACAACTTACAAGAACAATCTCAGCACTCAGTATAATCAATCCTCAGCTGATAAGCAAACTCTTGGCCAACACTTAGCCAATTTTGCTACTTTCCAAGTCCCTATTTCCAAGTGCTCTTGGTCAAAGAATTTGGATGAATACAATATCTTCTGCTCAATCTTGAGCTTAACCTGCACAAGTATTTCCTAGCAAGAGACAAGAATCTACTTCTACTCTTTACAGCGGAAGCCCATAAACATCAAGCAAACAATAATCAATAGAAGAAGAGAATCAAAGGCACATAACACAATAAATATTCGGGGAAAGCCACAGCTCAAAACCCCACTATCTGTATTGCATTAATCAAAAATCCAAGATGATAATACAATGTTTGTTCTCACAAGAACAATCTCAGCACTCAGTATAATCAATCCTCAGCTGATAAGCAAACTCTTGGCCAACACTTAGCCAATTTTGCTACTTTCCAAGTCCCTATTTCCAAGTGCTCTTGGTCAAAGAATTTGGATGAATACAATATCTTCTACTCAATCTTGAGCTTAACCTGCACAAGTATTTCCTATCCTCCGCCTAATAGTCCCTTTGGCCAATACTTAGCCAAATTTCCAAGCCTCCAAGCTTCTAATTCTTTGCACAATCCCTAAGAGAATTAGTCCATACTTATAGGGAAATTCCTCAATTTTTGAATGCATGCACTATCACTGCAACTCAAAAAAATCTAAAACAAATAGTACACTGTCCCTACACTCTAGTCTCAACTGGATCTTTCTCAGAATCGACATGCATGAGTTTCTGATGAGGGAATATTCAGTTAAGTAGAGTAGCATTGGTTGAGTGCACTAATGCATCCACTGACTGTTAACTCACTATTAGTTCCTCAAACAGTTTGAAACTAATTTACTAGACTTAACTCAATAAACTGAGTTAACTAATTACCACACATACTTAACTCATCCGCGACCACTATAATATAGGGAGAACATATACATGACTTCATAAAGACTTCCAACTTGAAATTCCTAAGTTAATTAAGTTAATTAAACTTAATTAACTATTTACAAGTTGCTATGAGAAAAGAATTACAATTTAATTCACAATTTAATTCAAGGACATTAAAATGGAATTTCTGGATCATATTTTTAACATTTCTTGTTGTTATTTTCAACACTCCCTCTCAACAAGAAAGAAATTCAACTCGATCTCGATCCTGAACCTTTGGAATGTTCAGCATGCAACACTTCTCTTGAGTGTTGTAGCTCCAACAACTCCAGAAACAAAAAACATCCAACCCGAATCAGAATGATGCCTCTGTCATCAAAGTCTCTAACTATTATTGCCTTTGTCGATTGAAAACTCCGCGCTTTTGTTGACTCAGGCTTTCTACACTTGTTTTCAACCCTCTCTACACTCTTCAGTATCTGACTGCTCTAGCCTTTGTCACTTTGATCTCTGACTACATCAATCCCACTGATTCCTCCCGCTACTATGTACTTTGGGCTCTCGTAGCAAAGTACGATCCATGAGATAAAACCACTCAATGGACCCTGCCCCATTTTCAGCCCTCTTGGGACTATCACTTCACATCGCCCCACCTCACACCTAGAGGTATCGCCGCATGTGATTGCCCACTTGGCTCGAAACTTCTCCCTACTAGAGGTCTTTGCATGGCTAGATGCCTCCACTTGGTCTCCTCTCGAGTTCTCTAATTGTGGCTGCTCCACAACTTCCTAAAGATGCTTCTGAGACTGCTTCTTCTCTGCTTGAGTGGATCTCTCCACTCGGTCTCCTCTCAGCTTCTCTAGTTGTGGGTGCTCCACAACCTCCTAAACTTGCTTCAGAGGCTTCTTTTGGGGCTACATGTTTAGAGGTAATTTACTCCCCCTCTCAACCACCAAGTCCCTAACCTTTGCCTTGCTCCTCAAGGCTTCACATGCATCTTGTACCTCAAGTGCATATAGGTTCTTCGCTAGCATACCAATCTATTTCATCTGTCCCGCCGTCACGAAATTTTTTGGAAAAATAATTGATTTTCAATCAGCGATATCTCCCTCATCCGAACTCCGATTCGGCCAATTTTTTTTTTGAATTTGGGTATTTTTTCGCAAGGAATCCATATCTGCAATTTTTTTAATTTTGCACAAAAAATTTCAGATCTACTTTGCAAAATCGCGGCCCAAAACTCAAAACTTTGAAATCTCCACTAGTATATTGTTCTCAGCTCTAATACCATGTAGAAAATTTCCACAAATCTAGCTCTGATACCATGTCGAAAATCCTGTAGATTCACAAGCTAATGCAATTTGCTAAAGAAAGGGACAAGAATCTACTTCTACTCTTTACAGCGGAATCCCATAAACATCTAGCAAACAATAATCAATAGAGGAAGAGAATCAAAAGCACATAACACAATAAATATCCAGGGAAAACCACAACTCAAAACCACATTATCTATATTGCATTAATCATAAATCCAAGATGGTAATACAATGCTTGTTCTCACAAGAACAATCTCAACACTCAGTATAATCAATCCTCAGCTCACAAGCAAGCTCTTAGCCAATACTTAGCTAATTTTGTTGCTCTCCAAGTCCCTATTTCCTTGCACCCTTGGTAAAAGAATTTGGATGAATACAATATGCTCTGCTCAATGTTGAGCTTAACCTGCACAAGTATTTCCTATCCTCCCCCTGATGACTTCCTTTGGCCAATACTTAGCCAAATTTCCAAACCTCCAAGCTTCTAATTCTTTGCACAATTCCTAAGAGAATTAGCCCGTACTTAATGGGAAATTCCTCAATTCCTGAATGCATGCACTATCAGTGCAACTCAGAAAAATCTAAAACAAATAGTACACTATCCCTGCACTCCAGTCTCAACTGGATCTTTCTCAGAATCGACATGCATGAGTTTCTGATGAGGGAATATTCAGTTAACTAGAGTAACATTGGTTGAGTGCACTAATGCATCAACTAACTGTTAACTCACTATTAGTTCCTCAAACAGTTTGGAACTAATTTAACTGGACTTAACTCAATAAACTAAGTACTAATTACCACTCATACTTAACTCATCCTAGACCCTTATAGTATAGGGAGAACATGTACATGACTTCATAAAGACTTCCAACTCGAAATTCCTAAGTTAATTAAGTTAATTAAACTTAATTAACTATTTACAAGTTGCTATGAGAAAAGAATTACAATTTAATTCATAATTTAATTCAAGGACAAATTAAAATGGAATTTCTGGATTCTATTTGTAACATTTCTTGTTGCTATTTTCAACATTGTCTCTCAACAAGAAAGGAATTCAACTCAATCCCGATCCTGAACCTTTGGAATGTTCTGCATGCAACAATTCTCTCGAGTGTTGTAGCTCCAGCAACTCCAAAAACAAAAAACATCCAACCCGAATCAAAATGATGCCTCTATCATCAAAGTCTCTGACTATTATTGCCTCTATCGACTGAAAATTTTGCGCTTTTGTTGACTCTGCCTTTCTGCACTTGTTGCCAACCCTCTCTACGCTTTTCAGTGTCTGACTGCTCTAGCCTTTGTCACTTTGATCTCTGACTACATCAATCCCACTGATTCCTCTCGCTACTATGTACTTTGGGCTCCCATAACAAGATACGATCCATGAGATAAAACCACTCAATGGACCCTACCCAATTTCGGCCCTCTTGGGACTATCACTTCACATCGCCCCACCTCACACCTAGAGGTATGGCTGCATGTGATCCCTCTACCCACTTGGCTCAAAATTTCCCCCTACTGGAGGTCTCTGCATGACTAGATGCCTCCACTCGGTCTCCTATTGACTTCTCTAGTTGTGGTTGCTCAACGACTTCCTGAAGCTACTTCTGAGACTGCTTCTTCTCTGCTTGAGTGGATCTCTCCACTCGGTCTCCTCTCAGCCTCTCTAGTTGTGGCTACTCCACAACTTCCTCAAGTTGCTTCAAAGGCTTCTTCTGGGGCTGCATGTTGAGAGGTAATTTACTCTCCCTCTCAACCACCGAGTCTCTAACCTTTGTCTTGCTCCTCAAGGCTTTGCATGCATCTTGTACCTCAGGTGCATACAGGTTCTTAGCTAGCAAAACAATCTATTTCATCTATCCCGTCGTCATGAATTTTTTTGGAAAAAGAGTTGATTTTAAATCGGCGATATCTCCCTCATCTGAACTCCGATTCGGTCGATTTTTTTTTTGAATTTGGGTATTTTTTCGCAAGGGATCCAGATCTGCAATTTTTTTTAAATTTTGCACAAAATTTTTAGATCTACCCTACAAACTCGCAACCCAAAACTCAAAACTTCAAAATCTCCTCTAGTATATTGTTCTTAGATCTGATACCATGTAGAAAATTTCCACAAATCTAGCTGCGATACCATGTAGAAAATCCTGTAGATTCAAAAGCTAATGCAATCTGCTAAAGCAAGAGACAAGAATCTACTTCTACTCTTTACAGCGAAAGCCCATAAACATTGAGCAAACAATAATCAATAAAGGAAGAGAGTCAAAGGCACATAACACAATAAATATCCGAGGAAAACCACAACTCAAAACCCCACTATCTGTATTGCATTAATCAGAGATACAAGATGATAATACAATGCTTGTTCTCATAAAAACAATCTCAACACTCAGTATAATCAATCCTCAGCTCACAAGCAAGCTCTTGGCCAACACTTAGCCAATTTTGTTGCTCTCCAAGTCCCTATTTCCTTGTGCCCTTAGTCAAAGAATTTGGATGAATACAATATGCTCTACTCAATCTTGAGCTTAACCTGCACAAATATTTCCTATCCTCCGCCTGATGACTTCCTTTGGCCAATACTTAGTCAAATTTCCAAGCCTCCAAGCTTCTAATTCTTTGCACAATTCCTGAGAGAATTAGTCCATACTTAAAGAAAAATTCTTGAATCCTGAATGCATGCATTATCAATGCAACTCGGAAAAATCTAAAACAAATAGTACATTGTCCCTACACTCTAGTCTCAACTAGATCTTTCTCATAATCGACATGCATGAGCTTCTGATGAGGGAATATTCAGTTAACTGGAGTAGCACTAGTTGAGTGCACTAATGCATCAACTGACTGTTAACTCACTATTAGTTCCTCAAACAGTTTGGAACTAATTTAATTGGACTTAACTCAATAAACTGAGTTAACTAATTACCACTCATACTTAACTCATCCTAGACCCCTATAATATAGGGTAAACATATACATGACTTTATAAAGATTTCCAACTCGAAATTCCTAAGTTAATTAAGTTGATTAAACTTAATTAACTATTTACAAGTTGCTATGAGAAAAGAATTACAATTTAATTCTAGAACAAATTAAATTGGAATTTATGGATTATATTTTTAACATTTCTTGTTGCTATTTTCAACACTCCCTCTCAACAAGAAAGGAATTCAACTCGATCCCGGTCCTGAACCTTTGGAATGTTTTGCATGCAACGCTTCTCTCAAGTGTTGTAGCTCTAGCAACTCCAGAAACAAAAAACATCCAACCTTAATCAGAATGATGCCTCTATCATCAAAATCTCTAACTAGTATTGCCTCTATCGACTGAAAACTTTGCGCTTCTATTGACTCTGCCTTTTTGCACTTGTTGTCAACCCTCTATACGCTCTTCAGTATCTCACTGCTCTAGCCTTTGTCACTTTGATCTCTGACTGCATCATTCCCATTGATTCCTCCCGCTATTATGTACTTTGGGCTCCCGTAGCAAGGTACGATACACGAGATAAAACCACTCAGTGGACCCTGCCCAATTTCAACCCTCTTGGAACTATTACTTCACATCACCCCACCTCACACCTAGAGGTATGGTTGCATGTGATCCTTCTACCCACTTGGCTCAAATTTCCCCCTGCTGGAGGTCTCTACATGACTGAATGCCTCCACTCGATCTCCTTTCGACTTCTCTAGTTGTGGTTGTTCCACAACTTCCTGAAGCCGCTTCTGAGACTGCTTCTTCTCTGCTTAAGTGGATCTCTCCACTCGGTCTCCTCTCAGCTTCTCTAGTTGCGGCTACTTCACAACTTCCTGACATTGCTTCAGAGGCTTCTTCTGGGGCTGCATGTTGAGAGGTAATTTACTCTCCCTCTCAACCACCAAGTCTCTAACATTTTCCTTGCTCCTCAAGGCTTTGCATGCATCTTGTACCTCAGGTGCATACAGGTTCTTAGCTAGCACACCAATCTGTTTCATCCATCTTGCCGTCACGAATTTTTTTGGAAAAAAATTGATTTTAACTCAGTGATATTCCCCTCATCTGAACTCTGATTCAGCCGATTCTTTTCTTGAATTTGAATATTTTTTTGCAAGGAATCTAGATCTGCAATTTTTGTAAAATTTTGCACAAAAAAATTCAGATCTGCTCTGCAAACTCGCAGCCCAAAACTCAAAACTTTGAAATCTCTTCTAGTATATTGTTCTCAACTCTGATACCATGTAGAAAATTTCCGTAAATCTAGCTCTGATACCATGTAGAAAATATTGAAGATTCACAAGCTCATGCAATTTTCTAAAGCAAGAGACAAAAATCTACTTCTACTCTTTACAACGAAAGCCCATAAACATCGAGCAAACAATAATCAATAGAGGAAGAGAATCAAAGGCACATAACACAATAAATATCTGGGGAAAGCCACAACTCAAAACTCCACTATCCATATTGCATTAATCAAAAATTCAAGATGATAATACAACGTTTGTTCTCACAAGAACAATCTTAGCACTCAGTATAATCAATCCTCAGCTCATAAGCATGCTCTCGGCCAACTCTTAGCCAACTTTGCTACTCTCCAAATCCCTATTTCCTTGCGCTCTTGGTAAAAGAATTTGGATGAATGCAATATGCTCTGCTCAATCTTGAGCTTAACCTGCACAAGTATTTCCTATCCTCTGCCTGATGACTTCCTTTGGTCAATACTTAGCAAAATTTCCAAGCTTCTAATTCTTTGCACAAATCCTGAGAGAATTAGCCCGTACTTAAAGGGAAATTCCTTAGTTCCTGAATGCATGCATTATTAGTGCAGCTCAGAAAAATCTAAAACAAATAGTACATTGTCCCTACACTCTAGTCTCAATTGGATCTTTCTCAGAATCGACATGCCTTTGTTTCTGATGAGGGAATATTCAGTTACTGTTTGAGTGCACTAATGCATCAACTAACTGTTAACTCACTATTAGTTCCTCAAACGGTTTGGAACTGAACTAATTTAACTGGACTTAACTCAATAAACTGAGTTAACTAATTACCACTCATACATAGAGACTTCCAACTCGAAATTCCTAGGTTAATTAAATTAATCAAACTTAATTAACTATTTACAAGTTGCTATGAGAAAAGATTCACAATTTAATTCAAGGACAAATTATATTGGAATTTCAGAATTTTATTTTTAACATTTCTTGTTTTTATTTTCTACAGGAAAAATGTAGGCATCATTTCAGTTGTACATGATGACTGATTTGTTGTTTGATGCAACTAGGCAAATTTGAGTTGGAAATCATTTTGAATGTTGATCAACACGAAGTTAATAGTTAAAAAAGCATTGCCATGCCTTCTTACAAGAAGTGTTATCTATTGCAAACAAGAAAACATGAGATAAGAATCATTTGGGATAATTAAAACATATTGATGTATGTGCATTGTGTAGTCGCTAGTAAATTTTGCATTGATTTTGCATTGTTTCTTCCGATGTGACTGCATGCAGTGTTTTTTTCCAAAAAATTCAAAATTTGCCAAATGTCAAAAAAATCCAGTTAAATTTGCCAGATTCAGCAAATTTAATCACCCTGAACCAATTTGAATTTCAAATATTAAAAGAATTTTAAACAAAAGAGGCAAAGTTTGACATGTTTTAATCAAATTTGAAGTTCTAAAACAATAATAATAATCGTACATGTTGTATATTTGAATTCTGGAAATATTAAATGATAAACATGTTTTTATTTATTTTTACAAACTTAATGATTAATATTATGGGACCTTTTTACACTAATCATTTTCCCTCAAGCTTATGTTCCCTGACATTGAACTAAAATTGGAACTATGTGCCTTAGATTTCTTCTTCCAAGAGTTCTTATTCTTGCTGTAAATCTCCCCAAGCATGAATGAAAAGGATTGCCGATGCTTTCTAAAAGTACAGAAGGTAATCTATGTGAAACGTTAGAGCTTCTAGTTTCATAGGATTGATTGACCAAAAAAATCAGATGTTTGTATTCATCTACAGTAGGCTTTGGTGGTTTGCTATCTACTTAAAGGGTAACGTACAAGTATCAAGTCCGTAACGCCTCAGAAATTCACCTAATTAAATGCACCATGCTCAAGATAAATCATAATTGACAAGTTGTTGATTTGCACAGGGTGGCAGTTTCAAGCTATCACTACATCATGACTCAAGATATAATATAAGTGACAAATTTGCATGCAATGCTAAATTGAGGATTTTGAAAAGCCAATCCGGGACTGCAAATCTTTTAAGCAGGAGCTCAACTAAAATTGAGCAAGTTTTATAAATGGTCATGTCCCTTCCATGAGTTGTTTCAAATCTAGCCACTCATTTTTTGTTTGTTATGATCTATTCTAAAAATATTACCCCGATTAATTGATGATATTTGCCAGTACGGAGAAAAGAGGGTTTAAGGTTTATGTTAAATGTAGACACGCACGAGTGATGAAAAAGCAAACAACGTGCAGCTGGAAGTGAGAATTACATACCAGATAGACCCGTCTTTGGCTTCCAACTAACTTCAAGGATGGCTTTCTCCGGGTTCTCATTCTTGCCCGATGATGCCTTCGGGCCGTAAACACCGGCGAGCACAATGGTGTTGTCTGCGTGGAATGGCAACATTATTTTCCCAATGTGTTATTCGTCTCAAGCAAAGGAATCGCAGGCACAATATTGGATTTAATAACATCCCTGAAACTCTAACCATGAGTCATTTTTTTGCAGAAAAAATAATTGACATTTGTTATTACCTTGAGACCACCTAGCGGATCCGTGGGCTCTGTGCAGTAGGCCTCTTGAACAAGCTAAAGATCTCAGTTGGTTGGGGGAACGTCCGTCTGGCCTTGAAGTTTCTGTGCCCGTTACCATGGCCATGTCTTCTCTGCAACGGGGGTTCTTTCCAGGGATTTTAGACAAGGGTTTAACAAACGGTTGGGTTTAACGATAGTTTAATGAATGCTACGCTTTAACGTTATAGTAACTGAAAAAATGTGACCATGTTGTTAGGTTTTCCTTGGGAGGCAACCTCGAGCAACTCCGAAAAGTACTCTGTTTTAAAGATCCACGTTGAATTTAGATTAGGGTTAGGCTTTGAAATATTAACACCTATTACCAAGTATGGCAAAAGATGGTGGAGCCTAAAATGTTTTTGGAATAGTTAGTTTTTATTTTCACAATTGGTTTTTACTCTCAATTCCTTTTCATGAAGTTTTAACTTAGAGATTTAATGGAGATTAAACCTTACACAAACTAACTAATATGTAGTACTCTTTATTATATTATTTAAAATTATGTCATTGTAATGCAAATGCCTTAAATATGTTTTTTTTAAATATCTTTATCATTTTGAACAATGTGAAAAGACTTGCTTATTGAATAAGAAATTTGGAATTAAGACTTTCTAGTAGTGATCAAAATTGAACCCTTCTTAGCCTTTCCAAGGGGTTCAAACTTGTCCTAGAAGGGTAGTTGAAAAAACACCTTGACGAAAAAATGTAAAGTTTTGAAATCACTTGTCATTTTTGAAGGACAGTAGGTATCATAAAACGTCAAAAGAAGGGTCACATTTTCAATAACCTATCAATGTCCTCGCTTCCAATGCTCGATTGGTCAATAAGCATTGATTCATCACACAATACTTGCCTTCAACATCCTAAGGCTAAAATCATATCTATTCTAGTTGGTTCTCATGTATTCCTTAACATTGTGTATCCTTCCACGGTATACCCTTCCATATTGTTAAATCCATCACATAGTCCACAACTCGATTCCTACCACCGTGTCAATGTATGCACTACTTTATATGTGACTCAATGAAAGAACCTAAGAAGCCTAGACACTTGGTATTTGTGAGTCCCCACTTCAATTCATGTGTTATGAGCATTGTTGTTTAGACTTGTTAATATTGTAATTGGCATCACATTTAGTTTACACACTTCATCGTTTTGAATCTCACACTCACCATAATACTATATGCTTTGTTATATTTTCCTTTGTTATCTTTGGTTTCACTCTTGGATTTGTAAAAATCCAAAACAAATAATCATAGGTTATAAATGTAATTTTTAATGACATTAAAAGCTTACTAGTAAGATTAATTAATTAAAATGAGTTGTTGAATATCAATTTTGAGGAGTGAACAATAGAAATTGAGCAAACATAGAGAAATTGTGTCATCTCTCTTTATTATGCTCACTATTTCATTTCACTAATAGTATCAAACTTGTTAATTCATGATTGTTTTTTACATTCATAACACTATGTGTTTTCCTATTAAAATCATGACATTTTAAAGCTAAATGGTATGTAAAATGATTATTATTTCAACACATTAATAGGCCTCTTGATTTGGACTTATGCAGGAACACAACAGAATACAGATATAAACATAAACACAGAGATGCAACAAAAATAAATCTTCATTTCACTAATATCAAAAAACTAAAATATGCTTACAAGCATAATGGAAATAAACTAGCTTAGGCGATGGTAGCTTATCTCTGAGAAGAGATGTGGCAGGTACATGCCTTACAAGCATAATGGAAATAAACTAGCTTAGGCGATGGTAGCTTATCTCTGAGAAGAGATGTGGCAGGTACATGCCTCTGAACTGTGTTACAATGAGGCTCGAGGGCATTTTTATTATTAAACAACAAAGGGAAACCCTAAATGACCAAAACCCTAACCCCAGGAGATGGAATGCCAAGAGTTTGTGCGCCCCATTAGGGTTAGTTGGGCAACCAACTTCTCGAGGGTGTAACTTTGACATATGATCTTAGTTTGGTGCATATGATACCTCGTTGGAAAGATCTCTTTGAGTACTACAGGATTTTATTCAATTTGTTGTGGGCTTGTTTCCCTAAAAAACGTCGTTTAGGGGGTCAAAATAGCTCTGGAAGTTCAAAACCCGAAAAACTGCTAAAAATAGTAAATGCTACTATAATCGAGGAAACTGATGAAACCGACTGGAGATTTAGGTGGAATAGGCGAGTGGCCACCAATATCTACCTGGATCAGCCCTCCCCCCTTAGGAATCAATGGTCCCCATTGTGTGCAAAGCCTCCATGAGGTGAGGAATTTTTTGTTGAACTTGGTCCTTGGTGAACTACCTGCCCTGGTCAAGGAGTTGGCATGCTTTGAGAACTTGATATAGTTGGATCCTCTGTTGGCGAGCGTTCTTGATCTGTGTGTCTATGATCCTTACAGTTATGGAATGTTTGATGTAATGGGGGAAAGTATGGTCGCAGCCATAATAGAGGAATGTTGAGCTCGAAGGAATTGTCCCCTATAGCCTTGGTGATGGTGTAAGACCCATATCGGAGCGGGTGAAGCTTGCAGTGGGGCGCAGCAAGGCGCTCCTTCTGCAAATGTAACCAAATTTTGTTGCCCACCTGGAACTTGTGTGTTATAGATCTTATCCAAAAATATAAGATAATGCAAATATACTCATAAATACTAAGATAGAAATATAGATAGAAATGCTTCTCTTTATTAATCAAACCCTTAAGGTAGGGAAACACCATACATTCACTCCTTAAGGAAGGAGAACACTCCACAAGCCATATGCATGTTCTTACAATATTCCTTGACACCTCTCAATGTGGAGTCTCCAGCCTCTATATAGGCCTCATACATACAATACCATGGGTCATTACCATGGTTCCCTCAATACCATTTATCTAATACCATGGGCCCCTTACATTATTACTAACTATTTGTGGTCCCTTACATGATACGGGTTAACCACCTTATTTATTATTATGGCCCATACCATTATTACATTATTCCATTGGGTACCTCCATTTGTACCCCATATTATCCCCCCTAGGTATATAATATTCCATCCCCCTTAACATGTTTCGTCCCGGAAACATGGGAAGAACACAAATAATACTCAAAAGAGTAGTCCACTAGTACCATGCACATGCATCTAGCCATCCAAGAGAAAGGTGAACCCTCGATCTCGTTGGTGCCTCGCTCGCTTGAGATGGAAGTTGATCGTGGCAGCTCTTCTGTGTTGATGTGTAGTAGGTGGATCTTCGCTCCTCTCTATTTGTCATGCGAGGGTTGTTTTCCTAGTGGTTATTTCATTGCCATCTTGTTGGTTGTTTTCTTGCGGGGTGTTGTGGGTGACGATATGTTGAAGTTTTAACCCACAGTGTCTTTTTCTTTAATTCACCCTTGTTATCTGGTGCATGTTGTCGTGCCTGCTGTGGTGTCTTATCTTCCAATATTACTTCAAGCACTGAGCCCTCATCTGATGTGTCAGCACCTGCAACCTTTTCTGCTTCAGCCTCTGTTTGTGTTTGATTGTCGATCATCAAAGGCTCATCATCTGATGTGTCAGTCCTTGGAACATATTCTGCTTCAACCTACGTGGACTCTGCCTATTTATTGATGGAAATATCATGTAATGTAATTTTCTTCTTTTTATACCAGAGCTTCAGGAATTTCTTCTGCACATTAATATTGATAGTACCCACGGATTCCATCCAAGGGTATCCCAAAACAACATCCATATTATCCATCTCTAGAGTATAAAAATCACCATGCAGCACATACTTATCCATATAAATCTTCAAATCCTTATACACTTGAACATCCTCATCATCCACCTGTGTGTTTTCAATGTGTTTCGCTGGAACTTGCAATTTTTTTGCCAAATTAACATTGATAAAATTATGCTTGCAGCTAGGATTTATAGACACAATCATCTTCTCCTTCTAAATCAATCCATGAACCTGCAATAAGGATACAGTAGTAGAAAATAACCTCTTACATGTCTCATTCTCCTTTTTTCTAGTATGAGATCATTTGTCTAAAAGGACTCTTTCATATTCTGCATCTGAAAGTTTATTCCTGTTGTCAAGTGAGAGCAACCATTTGGTAGCCTCATCTTGGAAACCAAGCAGTACTCCTTCCTTCCAAAGTTTCCCATATGTGAGCTTTTGTCTATGTATGTATTCTTCAATAGTAAGACCATTATTTTTTCCTGTAAAATGTAGAACCACCATGAAGAGGGTTTTGAAAAAAATTCACTTACTTGGCGAAAATTTGAAATTGTCACAGTTTAGTCAATATTGCTTAGAATCCCTATTATGACCTGTTTTCGGAAATGGAACAACCATTCTGCATCTACCCATGTGATAGAAATCCCGATCCAGGAACTGGAATTTCAGATCCGCGCTGCAACTCTCCCGCCGTCACCAAAATTTATGAAAAAAGAGTTGATTTTAAATCAGCGATATCTCCCTCATCCGAACTCCGATTCCACTGATTTTTTTTTGAATTTGGGTATTTTTTCACAAATAATCCAGATCTGCAATTAGATTCTGCAAATTTTGCACCAAAACATACAGATCTATGCCACAAACTCGCTGCCCCCAAAAAATGACAACAACAGCACTGATTTTAAATCAGCGAGATCTCCTTCATCCGGACTCCGATTCAGCCAATTTTTTTTTGAAATCGGGTATTTTCCCAAGAAATCCAGATATATAATTAGATTCTATAGATTTTGCCCCAAAACATACAGATATGTGCCGCCAACTCGCTGTCTCGAAAAAATGTCTACAACACCACTGATTTTTAGATCAGCAATATCTCCTTCATCCGAACTCCGATTCAGCCGATTTTTTTTAGAAATCGAGTATTTTTTCACAAAGAATCCAGATATGCAATTAGATTTTGCAGATTTTGCCCTAAAACATACAGATCTGATCTACAAACTCGTCGCCCCAAAAAGTTCCTACAAAAAAAAAAAAAAAACACTCCATTTTTGCCCAAGAAAGTGCTCTGATACCACTTGTTATAGATCTGATCTGAAATATAAGATAATGCAAATAAGCCCAAGAAATAATAAGATAGAAATAGATATAAATGCTTCTTTATTGGTCAAACCCTTAAGGTAGGACAACTCTATACATTCACTCCTTAAGAAGGAGAACATTCCACAAGCCATATGCCTGTTCATACAATATTCCTTGACATCCCTCAATGTGGAGTCTCTGGCTTCTATATAGGCCTCATACATACAATACCATGCATCATTACCATGGTTCCCTCAATACCATCTATCTAATACCATGGGCTCATTACATTATTATTAACTACTTGTGGTCCCTTACATGATACGGGTTAACCACCTTATTTATTACTATGGCCCACCCCATTATTACATTATTCCCTTGGATACCTCCCTTTGTACCCCCATATTATCCCCCCTAGGTACAATACATTCCACCCCCAATGCTATGGGGTACAAAGGGAGGTACCCAAGGGAATAATGTAATAATGGGATGGGCAATAGTAATAAATAAGGTGGTTAACCCATATTATGTAAGGGACCATAAGTAGTTTGTAATAATGTAATAGGCCCATGGTATTAGATAGATGGTATTGATGGAACCATGGTATTAACCCATGATATTGTATGTATGAGGCCTATATAGAGGCTAGAGACTCCCCATTGAGAGAGGTTAAGGAATTATCGTATGAACAACCATATCTTGTTATGCTCTTAACCTGCAAGACGATACCAGAATACCAAATATGCAAAGAAATATACCCAAAACATAGAACAATAAGCAATAACAGCAAGTATTTTATTATTCAGAAAGCAATGTTCACTTGCCTCTTCGAGGGGGCAAACTCCAATAGAGTTGAGCTCGATTACAAAATAAAACACGATGCTCCTCGAGGGGAGTCTCTATCCTTTATATAGGATTCATACATGCAATACCATGGGGAAATACCATGGTTCTTATTAATACCATCTATCTAATACCATGGCCCATTTGCAACTAACAGCAGTCCCTTCATTAAATGTGGGTTAACCACTTACAATTATTAATATGGGCTTTATTGACTCTTTACTCAACTATAACTATGACTCGATCCTATTACATAAATAAGGGGGTTAGGGTGGGACCCTAACATGCCCTCCCCCATAAGAATAGCCCTGTCCTCAAGGCTGAAGCTGCGGAAGCTGCTGAAGAATAGTGGTTGGTTCCCAGGTTGCATCTTCCGAAGAGGTGTCTTTCCACTTGACAAGGACTTCCTTGATCATGCGGCCGCGCAGGTTTTTGCACCCTTGAGATGTCTGAGGGGTTGATTTGGTCCAACAGGTAGTCCCTACATGCAGGTTACCTCGCGCACTTCCCTGGCCTTCGCGCCTTGATATATTCGCCTTCACGCAGCCCTAACTAGGGGCTGTGGGGCTTCTGCGCTGCTGGAGCAGCGCTATGCACTGTTCCCCTAAGTCACACCCGAGATCTTACTTACTTCTTACACCAATTAGTTATCTTCGTGTAAATGGATGCCTTATGTTATATTTATTGATACAGCACATTCATATGAGTTCGCGCAACAAATAAATAGTAAACTTGTAATTCATGCCCAATAATACATAAAACAGAGAAAGATACATGGAAATATGGTAAAACTTCTCTTTATTAATACTTCCCACGATTACAAACTCGACTTGCCTTACACACTCAGCTGCAGGGGTCCGCGCACTCAGTTGTGGACTACTAGGCCTCTGCACACTCAGGTGCAGAGCCTTCTCCTACTCTACGACCCAAAGACACAACTTACTCTTCGACTCAATCACTTCCTTAGACTCATCCTTCCATATGATTAACTTAACTGATTTCTACACTTAGAGGCTCGCTCTATTTATACAATCCCATGGATCTTTTATGCCAACATTACATTACAAAAACAAGGGCGGACAACCCTGTGACTCTATTATGACTTTGTGCTCCGCACCCACAAATCATAGAGTCTTTATAATGGACTTGGTCAAAACTTGGGCTTTAAGCCCCAAAACATGCCTTGGGGGGATTCCACGCCCAACAAGCCCCCAACACAAACATCGTGACTCGCCCTTGAGTCACTCTTTGAGTGCGAAGATCTTCGCGCGAAGTCCCTTCAACTCTACTCGAACCGCTGCAAGGTCGGCAACGCACTGAGCGGCTGCCTGCTAAATCTCTTGTAGCCATTGTACTGAGACCGCAATGTTGGAACTACTTCCATGGATCTGTTCATGTGTCCCCTGCCTTTGTTTATATCCCTGCGCCTTCGTCCGGCTACTTGGAGCGCAAAGATTGTGCATCTGCCAGCTAGTTAGATAACCGGGTCACCCGCTTAGGGCTTCAATCGATTGCCATTCACTTTGCCTGGGAAAGGTTCTCCATTTAGTTGTACCAGCTACACCACTCCTCCGTTTGTGACCTCCTTAACAATGTATGGTCCCAACCAATGCATTCTGAACTTTCCCAGGAATTTATCAAACTTATTGTCATACAGTAACACTAAATCATTTACCTTGAAGGTGCGCAACTTAATATGGTGATCGTGTTAGGCCTTCTCACATTGCTTTTGTACCTACTAATGGAAGCCAGCTAGGAACCGTTCCTCTTCAAGTTCTTCCAACTGTGCGAGCCTCTCTTCCAGGGCTTCGCGGTCCGTCATACCTATGAGGGCTGCTATGCGCAGACTAGGCACAATATACTCCATTGCATGACAACTTCCACGTTATAAACCAACAGGAAAGGTATATGTCCCATCAGTTTCTTGCACGTTGTCCTCTAGGTCCATAGTACTATAGGAACGTGCAGGTCCCAATCGCTTCGCTGCACGTTGCAGACTTTGGTCAGCGCAATCTCTAGTATTTTTTTGAATGCTTCTATTGTCCCATTGGCTTATGGGTGATATGGTGTGCTTTTCTGATGATACACCTGAAACTCTTATGTTAGCACGTTGATTGTTTCATTCAGGAAATGTGTACCGCGATCATTCATCAAGATCTTCAGATAGCCACATTGAGTCAATACGTGTTCGAACATAAACTTCACAGTCATGGCGGTCGTGCAATCTTTTACTAGTTGCGCTTCTGCCCAACGAGTCAGGTACTCTATCGCGGTGACAATGTATCTCGCACCCATCTTTCCTTGAGGTTTGATAGGGCCTACAAAGTCGATCACCCACTTTTCAAAGGGTTGCAACGTCATTTTCAGATTCAAAGGCATCTCATCCCTCTGTGATGGTTTACCGGTTATTTGACATACATCACAAGCCTTGCAGTGTGCTTTTGAATCTTGATGAAGGGTTGGCCACCACAACCTTGTGTGGAGGATTTTCTGCACGATTGCTCTTCCTGCATAGTGTCCTCCTGCAGTGCCCCCATGCACTTCAATGAGGATCTGACTTCGTTCGAATTCAGGTACATACCATCGCAGTATCTCGTCATTTCCCATCTTATATAGGTGCTCCGCGATGACGGAAAAATCAGCCGCACGCACCACCAGTTCCTTCTTCTGCTGGACGGAGTATTCTTTCAACGCAGTTCCTGTTTTCAGGAAGTGGATTATATCTTCTGTTATCACTCAGAAGTCGTCCCTAGAAGTTATAAAAAGAAGGAATAATCTGAGGTAACCACAAACCTAATCTTTTAGACTCGGGTTCTAGCCAACCTAAGTCCAGAGAGGGCTCTCTCTTTATAATTTAACTTTGTTTTGGTGAGATTTTAGGCTAGTTCTTAGTGCTCATAAGGTTTTGATTTTGGTTGGTTGGTGGAATTCTAAGAACAGATGGACAAAGCAAGGCTTTCGAGCCATTACGCTATGGAGTGAGTCAAAGGATGGCTTAACTGGATCAGATCAATCCCTAAAGGAAGAGTTCACAGGGCAGGCTAACAAAGCAAAAGGCAAGTCTTCAGGTTCCAATGGATGAGGTAGTCCTAACCAGGGTGAAAGGGGAATGAAGAATCCTTAAACCAGGATCAAGATGAAGAGCAAGAAGTGATAATGAGCAAAGGACAACTAAGAATCCTTTACTATAGACCTAGGGGGGAAACTACGAAAGTAAGGGAGCAATTAAGAATTCCCAGACTAAGATAGTTTAGCAGAAAACATTAAGAATGTAAACAGTCAAGACAGAGAGCAATTAAGTCAGTTCTGAAATATCATTCCTAGTTTAACATTCAAATTTCATAGAAACACATATGATTATTTATAAACATGAAGAGAAACAATAATACACATGAGATAGATAATACTTATTTGATTTCTGCTTTACACAAGAATCCTATGAAATGTCTTTACTTTATTCCTTGATCCAGCAAGCCAATCCAGTCTTGATTACAATAGCTCCTTAACTTGAGAATAAAATGTCTATAGAAATGTCTTTGAATCCACCCTCAGTACTTCGAAAGGTGAAGTATTTATACAAAAAGTATTTACAAATTATCTTAAAACAATATGAGAATTAATCTAGGAAATCAAAATATCTTCAAGCATGAAGATAGAGACAGATGGAAAACTACATCATGTTGTCCCTTTTATTGTGGTTGTGTTGGCTGTTGCAGTTGAACTTGAGCCCTTTTAAGTTGGTTGATATGTGTACACTGAAATCTTCTTTGCTTTTAACCTTTGACTGCTACTCTTTACCTATTACTCTTTGACCCTATTTACCTGTTTTCATCTGGCTGCCATTTAGATTTACTGTGGTAACTTATAGTAAATCTGTCAAATTTTTCCACCATTCATCTTCAGGTAACTTTATCTTGAGCATCCTTTTATATATCTCATCTGCCTCAATCTATTGGGCAAAATTTGGCTTGGTGACAAATAGATGCTTCACTTCATGCTCTAGGAAGAATAAATTTTCTAAAGTATCATATAATACTTTCCCTGTTGGCAATGCTTTGACTCCTGAAGTGCTTGCCTGTTTTGTGGACAATTTCTCGAGTCTATCAACATAGTCTGATTGGATCATAAGTTTTTCATTCATTACCATGGGATTGGGAAGGCCTTTATCCTTCAAAATTTGAAGCTTTGCCATGAATCTGCCAATACCAATCTGTGTGTTATGGCATTTTTTTCTCTAGATTGAGCATGAGGTTCCTTTTAGTCAGAACCTTTTTTACTTGGATGATGGTTTTAGTTCTGTCCTCTGCACCAAGTTCACTTAGTTCCTCCTTGTTCTTGCTGTTTAAGAATTGGATGAGTTTATTAGCCTCTTCAAGCTGGTCTCCCAGGTCTTCCTTGATCTTTTGTATTGCTTCGGTGGCCACTTTCACTAGTTATGTTTGCTCGAATATTACTTGAATTGATGACCAAACATCATTGACAGAGTCAATGATATTGGCTCAGAGCATTTCCTTAGTTTTTCCTAGTGGCTTTTGCAATGTTAGATCCTTTTCAAGGAACTTTATCCTCTCACCCATCCTTAGGGCTTTTTGTGCTTCTTTTTCTGCTATATTTGGGCAAGTTTACAGTCAGTTTCTAGGCTTTATATTTTCTCCTTAAGTTGCTTTAGCTTTGTAGCTTGGATGGACATTTCCTCCATGGCTTTTACTAACTCTATTGTCTTTTCTGTTGATGTACCTGCAGTTTTAGACTCAGTTGTGATTGGCCGTGATAGCAGGTGGAGCTGTTGGTGCTAAAGAGGCTTCCAATGTCGAGGGAACTGCAGTAGAGACTGTGGGAATAACAGTCTATGGAGTGGTGGCCAACTCACTCTGTTTAGACTGAATCAATTTATCCAACTCTTTCTCAGTTTCCTTCAGCTGATCATTTAGCTTAAGGACCAAGTCCATAAGCTCTTTTTGTGCCTTCTGAGTCTCTAAGACTTCTGTTGTTTGTGGATTATGGAGATGTGGAATTTTGAGCTGCTTTTTCAAAGTATCTATGTCATCATTCTTCTTTTTAATTAACCTTTCTGTAGCCTTAACATCTTTGGGATCATGCCCCAACTCCATGATTAAGTCCTCTAAGGACTTGATCCTGGTATCCTTGGCCTGTGAGAAGGCCTTTTCTAGTTGAAATTGTGTTGATATATTATTCAGTGAATTCTGTAACTGTTGGGTTGCAATGGCTTTGCTTGTCAATGTGGAGTATACCATCTCTCCTGTCTATTTATGCAATTCAATTTGGTCAATAGGATGTATGTCCTTTGCCAACACTTCAAAGTCTATCTTCTGGTAGTCAGCTACTAACCTGGGCTGCTGAGTGGTGGGCTTTAAGAAATTCATCTGCATTTTTCCTTTTTTCACATCAAAGGCTGACATAAGCCTTGTTTGGTTGGTGGGAGCCATTTTAAGGTATTGTGCATAGCTTTGGGCTTTTAACATGTCATTTCTGGTCTTTATTTCCTTGTACTTTTCTCTAATATCCTGGTCTTGGTTAGCTGGAATCTTTAATGAGGACACTTCCACACTTTGTTGTCTTTCCAACATCTGAGTATGTGATGTGGAAGGTTCTTGTGTTCCTCCAGAGGGAGTAACATGCCTTCTCCCTTCTCTTTCTATGCTTGTCGCTCCAACTGTTTCTTCTGTGAATTCTTACTCGAAGAAAGGATTTAACCTTTGCTTCTTGACATAAGTCTGTGAAATTGCTCTGCCTGAAGGAGTGGCCTCTTCCCTGTCTCTTTTGGGGTTTTTCTCCTCATTTAGAGGAGTCTGCATGGTAGGGGGAGTACCCATAATGTGCTCTATCAGTCTTGTTTGAGTCAATTCTTTTGATAGATCTAGTTGTTCTGACTCTTCTTGAACCTGAGGTCCTTCTTCTTCTTGTTGTTCACTGTGTGCCTATGATTCCCTTTGGGCTTGGGGTTCTTCTGGTACCTATATGAAAGAATCTTCATCAAGTCTTCTCTTTAGATCAATTAATTCATTTTCAATAGCAACTTCAGTGCTATCTCTATCTACTAGAGTATTCTCCACCCATTCCAACTGATTTGCATATTTTTCTGTCTCAGAGATTTTGTGGTGGATATAGGGAGACAACTTGTTTTTCTGTCTTCTATTGCAGATGAAATCAAAGGGGTCATATCTCCATATGAAGCTTTGTTTCAGTTTGAGCCTTTGAAGGATTTCTTCTGCTTCTCTTCCGGCTTCTTGACTATTGCACACAAAGGGGCCTAGTTGATCTTTGATTATGAGTTGAGCCTTCTTTTTAGCTTTCACAAAATGTACCTCATCTGAATTGATTATCTGCCTGTAGTACTCCAGAGCAAATAAACTCATTGGGAGGTATCTAGGTAACTTGTATGGTGCTAACTCACAGCCATAGATCCTAATTTCGGTGTGATTTTGGTACAAGTACCATTCTCCCACTTTGTGTTATTTGAAAGTTGTAGGATCCTCCTGATATCTGAACTGATCCTTGGAGGAGGACTTTCTAACAGCATGATCACCACAGGATGAACAAAAAGGTCTATGAAGTCTGTGTACGGATATGGTGATTCAGATTTGTGGATTAAAGGAGTCCAGAAGACTACTGACCTAGGGTTGCCTCTGGTATCAAGTTTTTGAAGAGTAAATGGGAATTTATCAGCTTGATAATATAAGAAAAGGTGGTACAAAACTGAGGAATACTTGAATACTCTTTCATTGTTCATTCTTGAGAATTGATCATGCATTTTATCTACTATGAATTTGGCATAATCATATATAATGGCAAGGGGCTGTCCTGTGGTGAAAATGGACATGAAGGCTAGAATGATTTCATCAACATACTCACTTGTAGTATAGCTTAAGACGCTAGATATCATTGACACAATATCCTGGCCAAGTTTAGAAAATATGGTAGCTACATATGGAGGGGGTTCTGTTGGGACATGCTTTCCCTCCCTGATGAAGGTCTGAAGCATTTCAGCAAGTCTCGCTGGGGTAATCGTGGGAAATTTGTCTAGCAGGTCTCCAATGGAAATGGGGATTAGATTTTGTCCTGGTTACAACTGCAGCATTTTGTTGATGGATTCAGTAGTGATAGTAAAAAGTACAGTATGGTCAGGGGACATCACTGCTCTTTGGCTGGGACTGTAGTTTGTATGGAAATAATGGACAATTTCAGGAAAGATATACACTGGAGGGAATTGGTACTTGGGCAAATCAAACTCCCAAAGACCTATTTTGTCTATATGGTTTAAGTATTGGTCTTTGTACTAGCAGCATAATTTCAGTGGGGATTCATGGACAGAGGTGTCCTTGATTTGGAAGCCTTTGTCCACCAAAGGGAGATGGTCTAAATCCATATGGGGAGTTGAAACTGGTCAGACATCCATAGCAACTGGAGCGTCCATTATTAGTTCTTGTGGATTTAAGAATGGGGAAAAGGGTTTTCAATCAAATTGGGGGAATTTGGTTCAATTACAAAGCAGTTGTGGGTTTGCAGGGAAATTCTTTCACTTAATTACTTAATAATTCTAAGCAATTGGGTAATTGGTTCAGAAATGAGACAAGGTTTGCGGTGAATTTGGATAAATACTTGGAATTTTTGGCTTTGACGGGTTGACGGGCGACTGTGCACGATTGCAAGAGGTCTACTTGCGCTGGAGGGTCGACTGGAAGTTCAGTGGCTTCTGCAGGTTGGCGGTTGGACGTAGGTTGGCAGTTGAACATAGTCTTTCGCTTGCATGGAGGTTTGAGCGTCTTTTTCATGATAAAACAAAAAAAAAAATGAGTTTTTAGTTATATTTGCAAAGTTGACTGTTTGGCGGGCACATGGGGAAAAAGGTACATTTGGCTTTTAGCAGGAGATGGGATGTTTTGTCATCTAACAAGAGGTGATAAGTGGATTTGATCGCACCGCTTTTGGGGCTAGAGTGGTTTCGGGGGGAGGCCACCCAATGCCATTCATCGGGCGCCACATAGCATCGGGGCCCAAAAGAAAACTACCCATATCGGGCCAGTAAAGGTCGGGCTTCGGAGGTCGCCCGATATGATCGTACACCGTTGGATTAACGGAGGGCTGATCGTATGGTGATCGAGGTGGAATTATGGTATGAATTTAATGGAGGGGCTCGACGAAGGTTAAAGAGCAACGGGTTTTATTTAAACAATGGATTAAAGCGGGGTTAGGGTGTCAGGGGTAATTTCATTGGCATAGGTCGATTATTAATTAACTGTAGATTGGTTAATTAATTCGTTTATTGGGTTAGGGTCTATTATAAAGTTTATATTTCAAACTTCTTTGGGTCGGGTGATCCAGATTTAAACAGGAACGCAATAAAATACAGAGATAACCATATACACAAAGATGCAGCGGAAATAATACTTCATTTCATTAATGGAAAATACTGAAATATGCTTACAACCAGAAATAGAATAAACCAGCTAGGGCGATGGTAGCTTATCTCTGAGAAGAGATGTGTGGCTACATGCCTTTGAACTGTGTTACAATGAGGCTCGAAGGCCTATTTATTGTTGGGAAACAATGGAAAAACCCTTCACATTCCAAAACCTAACCCTGGAAGATGAAACGCCAA
>APFE030128771.1:76501-95364 GCA_000404065.3 Pinus taeda | reverse complement strand
CCCGGGGTCGTAACTTTGGCATACGATCTCCGTTTTACGCGCATGATAGCCCGTTGGAAAGATCTCTCTGAGGACTACAACGAGAAAGATGATTTTTTACCTAAAAAATCGCGGAGCAAGATTCCCCAAAAAACATCGTTTAGGGCCTCAAAACGGCTCCGAAAGTTCAGGACCCAAAAAACTGCTAAAAATAGTAAACTGCGCTATAATTAAGGAAACTGAAAATGTTGAGGTGGGGGTCCAGGTGGACTTGGCAGGTGGCCACCAATATCCACCTGGATCATCGGGGTATTAATATAAGGGTTTTGTTTTATAACTATGCAGGAAGGGTTATTTCTTTAGGGAATTAATATATATAAAGTTAAAAGTTAATATGAAACAAAAGCGCTAAGTGTAATGTTGTTCATTTATTTGTTATTGTCATAACACATTATACTTAGGCTTGAAGTGTTTTTGGGTTTTTTGAGGAGAGGGGACTTTTCATGGGGAATGATCACTTTTCCTAAGATAATAAGGTTTTATTTTTAGAAAAAAGGTTTTATTAAGGGAAAGTGACTTTTCCTTAGGAAAATGATGTTTTTCTTAGAAAAAGGGATTTGTTTGGGAATATGAGTGAATTGAAGGGGGTGAATGTTCATGAGGGAACTTTTAGTACTTAGGACCTATAAGTCATTGGGCCGAGGGTCTGATTCCTCTAGAAGTCAGAGAAATGCTCTGAGCCCCTTTGACTTAAGATTTTAGGTACTTAAAACTTTTTATTGGAAATTAGTTAAGTGGAAGGTGTAATGAGTGAGGGAAGTTAATCAATTTGACTCCGTGAACTTGATACATGCCCAATTTTCATCCATACTTAGAACTTTGATGATGAAGGTGATCAATATGCTTTTATCTAACAATCATCACAATTCTGCAACCTTTCTTCTACTTACCCATCTACTCATCCTACCATTTTTACTTATCTTTATTAGGGAGCACTTAAGCTGACAAACCCTTATCAAAACATTTTCTTTTCTTTTCCAATAGTAATCTAACTAAGTCTAACTTTATTACATCCAAGGGCTCAGATTAAACAGTTGAGCTCCTTTTATTTACTCTACCTAATCTAATTATCTGCCAAGATTGAACAGTTTGGTCAGATTTTATTCTCTATCTATAAGCATAAAATTGAAAGCATGAAATAGTCAGGTTTAAACATTTTGACTATCATGGATTGTGGCAAAGGTAACAAGCTACATACAATCATTTATTCTGCATCAAAAGTAACTAGGAGTGGCATTTTGACTTGCACACTTTCATCGTTTTTTCTTTTATTGGGGTTGATTTTTTCATCTTTTTGACCTTTTTTATTCTTTTTGTCCTTTGATTTTTCTTTTAGGACATACCCTCTTTACATTTTTTATTTATTTTTTTAATATGGAAAAAATTTGCAGAAAGGCAAAGGTATGTACATATTATAGGTTTAATCTCAACCATTCGAAAGTTATGACTCCTATTGGTATAGGAACCTAACATCTTCAAAGTGTCCATTCACTACGTGCACAACAAATAGTTGCGCGTCAGGTAATCCTTCTTTCAAACTAGTAGGTTCCTCTCCCGTCTCAATGTGCGACAAGTGATCTGGTCCTGCGTTCAGGCATCCACGCTTCACAACGACCTCAAAATCATATTCTTGGAACAATAAGGGCCACCTGCATATGCGCCCCCCCAACACAGGCTTATTGACCAAGTATTTTAGCGTGGAGTGGTCTGTATACATCTTGAAGTGTCCCCCTAGCAAATAGTGCCGATATTTTTGGAGTGGGTACACCATAGCCAATCCCTCGCGTTCAGTTGTAGAATAGTTGTTTCCTACTTTAGACAACCTGCGAATCGCAAACGTGATAGGGTGATCTAAGCCCTCTCCACATTCTTGTGTTAGTATCGCTCCTAGCGTTATACATGATGCATCAACATGGACATGAAACTCCACATCCCATTTTGGGAAGACAAGGATCGATGCAGAGGCCAATTTCTCCTTTAGTACATCCAGGCTCTTCATGCAATCATCATTCCAGCAGAATGAGACATACTTTTTCAACAACTTCTCCATAAGCGTGGTGATCTGGGCATAGCTTTTGTTGAACTCCCTGTAATACCCAGTATGTCCCAGGGTAGCACGCAATTGTTTGACACTTCGCGGCAATTCCAAATTTAGGATTACCACAATCTTCGCGGGGTCTACCATCAGTCCATGTTTGCACACCACATGTCCCAACAGGTTCCCAAAGGGAATGAGGAACGTACACTTCCTGAGGTTCAACGCGATTTGGTGTCATCGACAGGTATCCAGCATCAAGCGTAAGCTCGCTACATGGTGCTTAACCAATCCAAATATAGTCCAATCATCCAAATAAACCTCCAAGAACTCGTGGATATATTCCTTGAATGCTGCAACAATTATGCGCGAAAAGATGGTCAACGCGTTCTTCAGCCCAAACGGCATAACAGTGTATTGGAAGCAGCGCCATTCAATCGTGAAGGTTGTCTTACTCCTATCTTTCGGAGCGATTTTGATCTAATGGTACCCTGAGAATCCGTCAGTGAAAGAATAGGCTTCCTGCACCTCGACATTTTCTAGTACTTCATCTGTGAATGGAGGTGGGAATGGGTCATGCACACATGCATCATTCAATTTTTTGAGGTCCACGCATATTCTTATCTCGCCCTTCTACTTTTTTTCCTACACTACTCTAGGGCTTACCCAATCAGATTCTTCCACCAGCTCAATGAGTCCAGTGGTGAGCATCTTATCTAGTTCTATGCGAACCTTCTCCTTGTACTTTGGATTCAAGCGGTAATGCCTCTGCTTAACTGGCTTCCTGTCCGGCTTTAATGTGATTCGCATCATTCCTAAATATCTCCGATGATTCCTTTTAAGTCTGTGAGCTTGGTGGGGAACAGGTCCTGGTACTTGCATAGTAACTCAACGACTTTATCTACCGTTGCGTCATCCCAGTAATTGTCGAGCATTGCATACTTAGGTTTGGCTTCTGTACCAATGTTCACATGCTTTGTCTTTACCAGTGCGGTTATGTCAGGGTCTTCAATTAATGGCCCTTGAACCTCGCTATAGCCTTAGGTTTCTGGAATGTGAACTTTTCGCGGATCTTCATCGTCTTCTTCAGTGTTTACGTTATAACACTCAAGCGTGCAACTGAGCTGGGTTGCCCATTCAAGCGGAATCACTTCTATTGGCTCCTGGGGTATTTTAAAGATAGCTATTTTTACTGCTTGGAGCACATCATCAACAGTATCGCACCAACAATCCTCAAACATGAAGGTTAACAGGAACCCTTCGCGCAAGATATCCCATTCTCTTGTCCCATGGCAAAGCTTCGTCTCTATATACTAGTTCATGGGTATAACATCTAGGGTATGATAGAACAAGTGCACCCACTCAGGTTGTATATCTTCCCATAGACCTTTATCCACTTGGTGAGGTGCGTGTGTGGGTCATCCGTCCGTCATACTTGTCTTTTAATCACATATGAGGCTTCCCAAACTGTATGCGCATCATTCTCTTGCATTTACGCCAGTCCTCAAAGCTTCCTTAGTGTGTACCCCACCACCTCTTAGGCATAGCACGTAGTACCCATTTCAAAGCCTCGAAGTGTTGTTGTTCCAACACTTCTCTTTCAAATCTATTCAGGAAGTCATCTACCTCGATTAACCCATCATACGTAGGCAAAGCCCTTACCTTCGTTGATACGCAATGCAATGATCTCATCATCATGTTACAGTTCAGCGTGGTTACCTCGTGTAACTAGTTCTGCCATCATTCTATCTCTTCATCAGAATCTGATGTGGAGGAGCTTTTGCGCTCCCATGAGATTCGTCCATCCGCGGTTGGATTTACTTAATCTTGCTCTCGCGCGATTATCTTATAGATGCAATCCAAGTCGTCGTCGCTTTCATAGTCGCGCATTGGCTCCGTGTAGCATGGTCCTTCTGCAGTGTCCAAAGGTACAACTACGTGTAGAGACTTTTTCTCAAAAATCATCTTGCGCTTCTTCAGATATATCACTTTGTTCATGTCAATGGCCTAATCTATTCCTAATAGCGCAAGGTAGGGATTGTTGTCAACAACAATCTCTATCACTTCGAAATCTGATAGCACGCTTGCTCCTTCGATATCCATTGTGATTCCCTGCAATCTTCCCATAGGTAGGATCTTTTGCTGGTTCACCATTCATAGTTGGATAAGAGACCATTGCAGCGTAGGCCTCCCCATATGCTCCCATGTCTACTTCGGAAAAACGTTCGCGTCTGATCCTAGGTCCAAAATCACTTGGTCCATCTCATATTCTCCAATCTGCGTGGTCAATCTCATCTCCCTTCCCGTCCTCTTGGCATGCTTTCTGATCTTCCAACTACGTGTGGTTCTCCTAGGGCGGTCCCAACGCATCTATTTATAATTTCCTGTAGTCCCTTTACGGCCATGTTGTCGTGCAACAGCTTCATGCATGATTCTAAGAACGTTGTCAGCATCAATGGGTCCATTTCTGGCTCTGGTCTGCTTTGCTTCCTGAAGTGGAGGCATCAACGAAGCTTTCCCTAGCTTCCATGAAGGTTTCCTTAGCGTGCTCCAAATCAAACTCTAGTTCTTTTGTCGGAGCCTTGTGAACCCAAGTACTATCTTCAGGTTGCTTGCCTTTGTCATCTCCTCTTGTAATTTCACTTCGAAGCACAATATTCACATTAGGGTCTTCCTCGCGGGGCTCAAACCTCATCATTTGCAGGTTCTGAGTCGGAGGAGGTTGGAGCACTCAATTGTCGCGCAGACTTGTTATCAATGTGGGACAATCCTCGGTCTCATGATCAAACAATGTACAATACATGCATGATGGACGCGTCAGATTTGTACAATCATGGGCATAATGTCCTAGCCCTCCACAATTGTAACATATCAGCTGTCTGTGACCTCTTCCAGGTCCTCCTCCACCTCGGCCTCGTCTGCACCCCTGAAATTCGGTTTGTGCTATCCCTGCATTCTAGTCAAGGGGTTGTGTTTTGGCCTGAACTTTGTAGGTAGGAGTCCTATCCATCATCAGCTCATAACTTCTATAGGTGCGCTCATCATGTCCCACTGACCTACAGAAATTACAGAACAACTGTTGCGAATTCTGTGTGTACTTCTACAACAGATGGCCGTTGTTTGTAGCATGCTTTCCCCCTATTTGACAAATCGCGCACCATAATGCAGGTGTCGCGCTAGGTCCTGATTGTGCCTCTGGTCTCAACGGCATTGGTCCTCCTCCCGCGAGGTAATTTGTGAACACTGGGTAGTGGTCCTTGTCATGTCCTCGACCCTTGCACTTTATGCACCATACCTCGTCGCGTACTTCTGGGCGAGCTGTCCTGTCTTGTTTCAGACTCTGCATCTCAAGGCACAAGTTTTTCAACTGTGTGTGAATCTACTGAACCCCCAGGTTGGGATCTTGTATCGAGGTTTCATGTAGTCTCATCGCGATCTCCAAGGCTTCGGCCTGAGTTGTTAGCCTCTGTTGTGACAACGCATTCCTTAGATGTGGCATTAATGATGTTGCGAACCATTCGCGGTGTTGTCCATCCATCAACGTCATGTTAGCTTCGTAAATTGTGCATTTCAGTGTTTGATCCAACTCCCAAGGGGTCTCGCCTCATAGCATTGTGATTTCCTTAAACCCATTGATCGATTGCTCCTCTGACTTCGGCCTGCTAAATTCTTTGTTTTGCGCAGTTTGGATATTCGTAATCTCTGCATTCGGATTGTCATTAGAATGCTTAATGTACCATGTCAACACACGATCCTGTAGAGCGTTGACCAATGTTGCTTTCTTTATATTGTCATCTGTAACTCCCTGTGCTTCCCATATAGCTTTTATCACGAACCAAATTTGGTCTGGATCTTCATTTCCTACTCCCTTCAACACTGGAACTTTATCATGCTTGCCATATTGACTCGCGGTGGTGGCGAAGGTGGTATGGGCGAAGATGGGGGTGAAGATGGTGACATTGGCAGTGGTGTGGGTGGGGGTGGTATGTGCAGAATCCTCTACCTAATTAAATTGGTCACACTTCTTGGTGAGACCTTCGCGAGCTCTTCCTCATCCCCTCGCCGAGGTGAAATCAAGGGGCTAGTTTCTAGTTCTGCACTATCTTTGTTTCTGTAAATTCTCCCACTTCGTGTAGCCCCAAACATCAATTTATTCGCATAAACTGCTTTTCACACAGTAGCATTTTAATCCAAGTGTTCAAAGACTTAACGTACTTATGTCGCAGTCCTTGGAGGAAGCGTCGCTTTGCCTCGCTATAGTTGACTGGAGTATCTACTGCGAATTTAGTAATGAATCCTCCTATAATTCGATCGAGCCAGTGATCAACAGTGCGCGCGATCTTATCCTTCGATGCTTCCAATATGTGCACCAATTTTGGAGTCCACACAATAGGTATGTTGAGCTTGCACCTTCCTTGGCTATCTGCTAGCTTCGCGATCCACTCATATAGCTCAGTAGGGAAAGATGCAAAGAAAATTTCGTGGATCTCTGTGTACAGATATCAGTTTAACCACTCTTCTTTTGATAGTCACGGATTCCTATTCTCTTGCGTCGCGAACTCGTGAATCTTCCTATCCAACCAATCTTCACTTACTTTCTTAGTTGGATTCCAGTGATACGAAATCACACATCTCTATGCAGATCCTGGTCCTAGCAGCGAAACCATTTGTTGGCTTGTTGGGGCCTGACCTAGGTTCGGAGTTAATTAGCCAAACGAATCCCTGTACTATTGGCCCTTTAGGCGACAGTCCACAGAGCGCATACTGAGGTCTCACTCGAAGTAGTATGGGGGGGTGTTGGAACCAAGTTTCCACACCCTTGAGATGTCTGAGGGGTTGATTTGGTCCAACAGGTAGTCCCTACGCGCAGGTCACCTCGCGCACTTCCCTAGCCTTCGTGCCCTGATATATTCGCCTTCGCGCAGCCCTAACCAGGGGTTGTGGGGCTTCCACACTGCTGGAGCAGTGCTTTGCACTATTCGCCTAAGTCACACTCGAGATCTTACTTATCTTCTTACACCAATTAGTTATGTCCACGTAAATGGATGCCTTATGTTATATTTATTGATACAACACATTCATATGAGTTCACGCAACAAATAAATAGTAAACTTGCAATTCATGCCCAATAATACATAAAATGAAGAAAGATACATAGAAATATGGTAAAACTTCTATTTATTAATACTTCCCATGGTTAAAGACTCGACCTGCCCTATGCACTCAGCTGCGGACTACTAGGCCTCTTCGCATTTAGTTGCAGATCCTTCTCCTACTCTACGACCCAAAGACACAACTTACTCTTCAACTCAATCACTACCTTAGACTCGTCATCCTTCCATCTGATTAACTTAACTGTTTTCTACACTTAGAGCCTCGCTCTATTTATACAATCCCATGGTCTGCGGACCATGGGTAGGTCTTTCAAGCCGACATTACATTACAAAAACAAGGGCAGACAACCCTGTGACTCTATTATGACTTTGCGCTCCGCGCACACAAATCGTGGAGTCTTTACAATGGACTTGGTCAAAACTTGGGATTTAAGCCCCAAAACATGCCTTGGGGGGGATTCCATACCCAACACAAAATATGCATGATCATCTTGTTGACGACCTCTACTTGGCCATTAGTTTGGGGGTGAAAGGTCATGGACTAATCGAGGTGGATGTTGGTGGCCACCCACCTATCCCATCTGAACCCCCACAACTGTCTCTTTCAGTTTTCTCAGTTTCCTAAATTGTAGCGCAGTTTACTACTTTTAGCAGTTTTTCGGGTCCTGAACTTCCGGAGCCGTTTTGAGGCCCTAAACGACGTCTTTTGGGAAATCTGGGGGCAACATGGGTCCATGGACTAATGTTTCCCTTCCTAAAGTGGTATTGCTCGGATAGATCTTTCTAACGAGCTATTGTATGCGTCAAACGAAGATTGTATGCCAAAGTTACGACCCCGGGAAGTTGATGTACCAATTTACCCAAACGGGGCCCACAGTTTGGCGTTTCTTCTTCTAGGGTTAGGTTTTGGAATGTTAAGGGTTTTCCATTATTTCTCAACAATAAATAGGCCTTCGAACCTCATTGTAACACAGTTCAGAGGCATGTAGCCACCACATCTCTTCTCAGAGATAAGCTACCATCGTCCTAGCTGATTTATTTCCATTACTATTTGTAAGAATATTTCAGTAATATTTTACATTAATGAAATGAAGTATTATTTTCGCTGCATATCTGTGTTTATGGTTATCCCTATAATTTGTTGCATTCTTGTTTAAGTATGGATTAATGGTATTAGAGCGGTCTGCTTTTTCTCTGTTTTTCTTTGCATGTCCCCAACGAGGTCGGGATATAAGGAGTTAGGGCTTGAACTGGTCGAACCTTTGCAAGACCAGCCTCGCAAATCCTCACAGCCTCCCATGGAAGATGAGAAGAAAGACAAGGGGCCAGGAGATCCTATCGAAATCTTGCTCGAAGAAGCCCTCGAGCGACAACGGAACGCGATGATGGACAACTTTGCCTTGATCCTTCAGCGGCTACCCAGAAGCGACGCATTGGCTTCCAGCAGCTACTCTAGAAACGCCACGCCCATTAAGGTACAAGTTAATTTTGAAATCCCCATATTCGAGGATCAGATAGACGCAGATGTTGTAGATAAATGGTTAAATCTGCTAGAGGGTTATTTTTCTGTTCATGAATTTTCGAGTCAGGAAAAGATTGTTTTTGCTCTTCTCAAAGCAACCCCCCACGTCAAGGACTGGTGAGAAACCTACTGTGAGTAGAAGGATGAAAATACCGGCTCACTATTTTCATCCGCACCCACCTGGAATTCATTTCGGGATGCCATCAAGGAGTAGTACTACCATGTCGGAAGCTATGAGGATGAATACATAAAGTGGACCACACTGCGGCAGGGAAGGGACCAAGACGTGCCAGATTTCACCAATCTTTTCCATACCCTTCGCACAAAGTTGGGTATCAAGGATTCAGAGAACCATTTGATACTCAAATACCGCGGCTGCCTGCACAAGTACATCCAAGAAGAAATAGAATTCCTGAACATCTCCTCGCTCGGCACAACATGCTGATATGCTGTCAAGGTTGAGCAGAAGTATAAACAAAAGAAGCGAGACTTTGGATCTGCGAATCCAAAGCAAGGGAAAGGTGCCCCTAAACAACAAAACAAAGGAAAAAGCCAAGGCTGGGCAACCCAAGACAACCCGCCAAAGCTACAAGCAAAGAACAGTGTCGCGAAGCCAAAAAAGGACACGGGAAAATGGTGCGAGTTCCATAAGAGCTCCACTCACAACACAAGTGAGTGTCGGGTCAAATAGTCACTGGTGGCTGAGCTAAAGGTTTCAGAATCAGATGCATGTTCTGACTTTGAGTCAGAACCCGACAAGGGGAATGACAAAGGGAAGCAGATCATTGATGCGGATCCCAACGCTACTGTTGCTACCAGCAACATCCACCTGGATCATGGACTTAGTGAGCTTGGTATCTAGCATCGACAAGAGGCTTGACCAAAATATACTAAGGAACCCGTTGTCCTGATCTGAGAAAATGGACTGTGGGATCCCCAAGTGTACCCACACTCGTTCAAAGAAGAGTTTAGTAGTGGCTTCTGTTGTGATACTCTTCTTGCAGTATGCTAGAATGGTAATCTTAGATAATTTTTCGATGACCATGAAAACACATTTGTTGCCATGCTTAGTAGAAAGAAGACCGACATGTAATCCATGGAGATGGATTCCCAAGGTCGACTAGGAGTAGGCAGAGTACTATATAGGCCTTGCTTATTGATTGTCAGTTTGGCAATGGCATCGGCAATATGGGATCTAATGTACTTCCCAACATTGTGTCAATGGTTCGACCAATAAAAAAACTTGTGTAGCACTGCCATTGTTTTCTCTACTCTGAAATGTCCAGCGACCTGACTGAAGTGTGCCTCCCAAATCATCTTGGCATGCTCGCTTGAAGTAACATATAGGTGTCCCATGTGGTATAACAGTGTGCCCTAGAGGTGAAAATTTGGAGCTTTCTTGCCTTCTAGGAGCATTTGGTATGTGTTGTTGAATTCTGGATCACTCTTGTAAAGATGTGGCCATTTTGAAGTTTCGTGTCGACAAGAGTCGAGCTCAATGGTTAGTGCTATGGTTGGCGATCAGCTGAGGTAGTCTGCAACATTATTAGTGTTGTCATTCTTGCACTTGATGTTCAAATGGAATTATTGCAGGTATGTGGACCATTTCAAGTGGCAATCATTCTGCAACTTTCCTTATGTTTGTATGAACTACAGGGGTTGGTGGTCTATGTGGATGGTCATTTCCTTCCCCATAATGTAATGCTTCTGTTGTCGGCAGGCCTTCACAATGGAATACATCTATTTGTCATAAGTGGGATACTTTCAGACTGTGTCTAAAAGTGTGTCATTGTGATATGCCATCAGATGCCCCAGTTGAGTAAGAATTGCCCCAATAGTATAGTCGAAGGCATCTGTCTCAATCTCATATTATTGTTGCAGGTCTGGTAATGTGAACACTGGTGCAGAGTAGAGGTGATGCTTCAAATTTGCAAACAACTTGTATTGGGATTCAGTCCAGAAGAAATTTTCTTTCACTCCAACCTTGGTGACTTGACTCAAAGGCCAAGTGATATGAGAGAAACCCAACACTAACCTGTGGTAGAAATTAGCAAGACCTAGAAAGTCACATAGCTCTATTAGAGTGGCTAGGGTTGGTCAAACTTGAATAACTTATATTTTGGTTGGGTCCACATGCACACCACACATCAACGATGTACCCCATATATTGAACCTGGGGCATACTCAAAGTGCATTTCTCCAAATTGGCACACAACTTGTGTTGTCGCAGGGCTTGGAGGACCTATCGAATATGGTGTAGGTGCTCTTCCCAACTATGGTTGAAGATCAAGATGTCATCCAAATACACTACTACAAATAAGAACTGCCCTGATAGTATAGTCGAAGGCATCTGTCTCAATCTCAAATTATTGTTGCAGGTCTGGTAATGTGAACACTGGTGCAGAGCATAGGTGATGCTTCAAATTTGCAAACACCTTGTATTGGGATTCGGCCTAGAAGAAATTTTCTTTCACTCCAACCTTGGTGACTTAACTTAAAGGCCAAGTGATATGAGAGAAACCCAACACTAACTTGTGGTAGAAATTGGCAAGACCTAGAAAGTCGCATAACTCTATTAGAGTGGTTGGGGCTGGTCAATCTCGAATAACTTTTATTTTGATTGGGTCCACATGCACACCCCACTCATCAAAGATGTACCCCATATATTGAATTTGGGGCATACTAAAAGTGCATTTCTCCAAATTGGCACACAACTTGTGTTGTCACAGGGTTTGGAGGACCTATCGAATATGGTGTAGGTTCTCTTCCCAACTATGGTTGAAGATCAAGATGTCGTCCAAATACACTACTACGGATGAGTTGGTGAAGGGCTGTAAGATGTTGTCCATCAACCTCATGAATGTTTCGGGGGCATTCGTCAACCTGAAAGGCACAACCAACCATTCCAAAAGGGCCTCCTTGGATTTGAAGGTAGTCTTCCACACATCATAGGGTTTGATTGGAACCTAGTGATATCCGAACTTCAAATCAATCTTGCTAAAATATTTAGCCCCCTTAAGTTGGTCTAGAAGGTCATTAATCTGTGGGATTGGATACCTATTCCGAACAATGATCTTATTCAACACTCGATAGTCAATACAGAGTCTCCAGGTGTCGTCTTTCTTCTATACCAACATGATCGGATTCCCACAAGGTGATGAACTTGACTTGATGTCCCCTTTCTACAACAACTCCTTAATATCCCTCTTAATTTCATCGTTCTCTAGAAAAAGTCATCGGTAGATAGGTCTGTTAGGTAGCGGCGTGCCCAAGGTCATACCAATGGAGTGTTTGACCTGACAGTGTAGGGGTACGCTTGTAGATGAGGTGAAGATGTCCCTGTACTTCTCCATGACCTTGTCCATCTGTTGTTGCTGTGCGGAGGAGCCTTGTCTAGAGGTTGTGGATGTGGCCACAATTTTCTTCTTGCCCTAAGGGTGAATCATAAGGAAGACAAATTTCCTGGTATATGAAACTACTCCATTGCTTCACAAATATCAAAGAGATGGCGATAGGTGGTGCTACCTCTAGTATCCTATATAACTTATTTCCCAATGAAATAATAATAGTGCAAGGCCTAGACTAATACACAGCATGAAGCTTCCACAAGTATGGTTGGCCTAATAATACATCGGAAACTTCAAGAGGAGAAAAATCACACGATACCTCATATGTGAAGGGCTTGAGCTTGTAGGGAAAGTGGCATTGCTGAAGAACGCAGAGATATCGTCCTTGGTGAAGCTACCCGATGGTGTACAACTGCGGGTGTGGTGTGGTCTGTAGGCCCAACCACTTCACTACCTCTACTGAAATGAGGTTCTTTTAGCTTTCATTGTCAACAACGAACTACAATGAAGAACCCTTCACCCACATCTGTGACTGGAAGAATCACTCTCCCTCCTCTGGATCTTCAAGCTAAATCTTTTGGATCATTGTGGTGGTAATGATGGCACTAGGCTCTGTGAAATTTAGAAACCATGAATCTTACTACAACAACTAATTAAGTTTCTTCTATTTGTTAAATAAACTAGAACAAATTATTTACTGCATCCTACGGTAAATATCAAAACTAATAGACTACAACCTTCATAAATATAATATTGCGGAAGAAAAATAATGTTGGAAGAATAGATGCACACACACACAAGTACATAGTTATTTTTGGACCAATGTCCTCGGAAAAACCCAACTTGGAAAATCTAGTGCAACAGCTGAGGGTTTTATTATTATGTAGTAGTAAAGTTGAGTACAAATTTATGGATGTTCCAACCTAGAAATCCATATAGAGAAATGACTGACAAAAGTCTAGTGAGAAAAATCTCACTCTCACCAGTGATACGACATTGACCTTGGCTCAAGATAGAGTTGCTCTTTGTTGCCTATGTGCAGTCCCTGTGTCAGCCTACGTAGTTCTGCGTCACACAACTCGGACCAACATCTCTTTCACTAATTGATCAATTGTTGTCTGGGAAATGGACTCTCTTCGCCTCCAAGCTCCCACTCCAGCTTCTGGCTTTGAATCAATGCTTCTCCCCAAAAAAATACGACTTCCCCTCTGAAGCACTGCCCTACCTCTCTACTCTACGCTACCTCTTTGTGTAGCTCTTTGTCTCTCTATTATGCACTCATCGGATTGGAAAATCTTCCTCGCGGTCTTACTATCCCTGCCCCTCTTTCACTGCTTTGATCTTACTTAATTACCTCCGGCAACACACAACTACTACTCTGAAAATTGATTTCCCAGCAAAATCGAATTCCTTTGTGTCTCAAGTGTGTTCTCCAACCTCCATTGAATTTATTTTTATAATCTCTCGTTGAGACATCAACGACCAAGATTAAAACATAATCGATGGCAATGATTAACTAGAACTCGATCCATGTCTTCTTCTAGAAGATTCTCACTGTGACTTAATTAATACCCTTTAATGAATCAGTTTTCCTAAGTTTAGATTTAGGCACCATTAAAAAAAGATTAATTATTTTAATTAAGTTGTCTCTAGGTGGAATTTCCAGAGACGTTTTCTAGGTTTTGGAGAATACATGTATTCTAGCCTCTCCACCAAATTTCGTGGCTAGAACACAACCGATGCCACAAAAAATAACACTCCCTCTTAGTGAGCAAAGTGTTCTAGTGTTGCAACCCACTAAAGAAACACCCTGTCTTTGCACCACCTCCTATCACACTGTTGAAGTCTGGCTGCTCTGCCCATCACCATTGCGCAACTATGATGTGAGTTGCATTTGTGTTGTTGTTGGCCCTGATAAACTACTACCAACACTACATATTCATTGCAACTTCCTCTCCATATGTTGTTGCTGCAACTGCAACGAAAAAGCATCCAAAATACTAAATCAACTATGATCAATATGATGCTTATGTCACCTGAGTCCTGACTACTGCTAGACTCTGCGCTACCACTGAAGCCTCTACGTTGATGCTGACTCTACTCTATACCGTCTACACTGTTGTCGAATCTGCACTGTGCTACCCAATATCTGACTTGCTATTAGCTACTGCATATGTCACTCTGGCACCTAAATGCACCAACTGCCACTAATACATCCTGCTACTGCATGTTTTGGGCTCCCATAGCAAGGTATTGATTCATGAGGTGGACCTCCTCAAGAATCCTTCCCATCTTGTAGCTCTCTGGGGCTACAAAACCAAATCACCCGACCTCACTCCTGGAGGTATCTCAGTGATCATATCAAACTCTTCCTCCAATCTGGAGGACTACTTGTTGATCTCTGCAGATGCAGCCTGTTGATCTTGCTTCTCCTCCTTGTCCTTCTTCCTAAGAGGAAATTGAGTGTTATAGTGGCCAAGCTCACCACATCTGAAGCATTTCACCTTGGAAATGTCCTTCTTCCTCCTGTGATGCTCCTACTACCCTTTTGATGCTCCAACTGTTGCTACTACTGCCAGTGATGGTGGTCTTCACCGAATCTCGCCTCATCTCCTCTTGCTGCAGATCAGCCCACATACGATCCCAATCTATCAACTTTTCTCTACCCAATATACTATGGATGAAGACTTGCCATTCTTTAGAAACATTGTTTAGAGTAAACTACACCAATTGTGTAGGCTTAGGCGCTGACACTACTGCAGATAGTTGGTCTCGGATATCCTGAAGCGTAGTGAGGAAGGGGTCTATGTGCTCCCCTTTCTGCATCCTTGTGCATCTTAGCTTCTCCTCAAGATACATCTTTCACTGCTCAGAAGATCCCTCATATAGTGTTGCAAGTGCCTTCCACATCTGTCGGGTAGTATCTTTGCCAGCTATGTGAGACACCACGTGATCTTGAACCCCATCGAGAATCAACATTTTTTCTTTCTGTATCTCCTTCTTGTAGGCCTTCAACAACTCTGCATCTGTGGGTGCAACTATCACACTATCAATGTAAGCTTTGAGATCATACTCATCTAGAAGACAAGAATTTATTGCCTTCCAGATCACATAGTTGGAGGCTCCCTCCAATCGATCCTAATCTCTCAACCCTGTTGAGGTCATCTCCACAAAAATGTCAAATTCCTCCTCTTCTCCTCTGCGCAGCTTCTAACTAGACTTTTGCACTCCCTTCTTGAGTGGTCAAATCTGCTCACAGCTACTGCTGCTCTGCTAGGAAAAAATCGAACTTTTGGGCTAGAAGTTCCCCGAGGAAAGAATTCCCTCAAGGTGTGTTCTTCCTTCCTCTTGACACTATTTTGCAATAGCAAGCTGTTGCAAAATAATCGCATCCCAACTGAAGATATTCTCTGCAAGGAAAATGTTGTTGCTCCCTCTGCCTCTGGTAACCTCTAATCTGGAAAATATATTCTCTGTCGACTCTCTCATAAAAATAAATTTTCCCCAGAAACTGACACTCCTGGCCCAAGGGACTACGTTGCCTCTGAGGGTTTCGAACTACTACCTCTGCAGAGATTCAAAAGTCCTCCTCCTTTCTATTACTGAACTCTTTGGCTTACTATCTATGCTCTAATACCATGTGAAAATTCAGAAACCCTGAATCCTATTGCAACAACTAATTAAGTTTATTCTATTTGTTAAATAAACTTGAACAAATTATTCACTGCATCCTATAGTAAATATCGAAACTAATACACTGCAGCTTTCACAAATATAATATTGTGGAAGAAAAATAATGTTGGAAGAATAGATGCGTACACACACAAGTACAAAGTTATTTTTGGACCAATGTCCTTGAAAAACCCCAACTTGGGAAAAGCGGTGCAACAACTGAGGGTTTTATTATTATGCAGTAGCAAATATGAGTACAAATCTATAGATGCTCAAATATAGCAATCCATAGAGAAAAATGACTCACAGAAGTCTAGTGAGAATAATCTCACTCTCACTAGTGATTCGACACTGACATTAGTGTAGGAATTTACAGGGTAAGTTCCTCAGACAGAACACCAGAAGGACACCGCTCACAAACAGATCACAGATCAATACACCAGTATTTTGACGTGGTTAAAACCCTCAGAGAGGGAAACAGTCCACGGCCTGCGCCAACGTGGCTACTACAGGCAATTTATTAATAAAAGAATGAAAATTTACATAAGCTTCTCTCATGCACGGTTAACCTACAAATGACCCTCCATGCGCTTTAAATAGAATTCATGGACCAATCGGGTGTCAAGCCACGGATCAAGTGTCGGTAATACCGAGGAGAGAATGAACCGTCGGATCACTACATATCGTGACCGTCGGATTGAAGTTACAAAATGTACAACGGTAAAGAAACACGCTTTACCTAACTCTATACCTAACTCTATACTAGACCAAGTTGAACTTAACTATTCTTATGTGTTGGAATATCCTAACATCCCCCCTTAAGAACAACTTGGGATAGGATGAAGGATTTACAAATATGACACAATAGGAGAAGGAAGGAGGCACTAGAGCCTATCCCCCCTTAGTGACAACTTCCTGAACTCCAAGCATATATCGAAGTTTAGTGAACTTCGCCTCTGTGAGAGCCTTTGTGAAGGTGTCTGCAACCTGATCATCTGTTGAACAATATTTCACTTCAAGAACATGGTCATGAATGAGCTTTCTGATGAAGTGCATGTGAAGTTCAATGTGTTTGCTGTGCTGATGCTGACTGGATCTTTGCATAGCGGATGGCACTTTGATTATCACACCAAAGTGTGGTTGGATGCTGCTGCTCAAAGCCAAATTCTGATAGGATCTGATGAAGCCACAAGGCTTCCTTACTAGCTTCCACGGCACCACGATACTCTGCTTCTGCTGACGAAACAGAAATGGCAGCCTGTTTCTTACAAGCCCATGTAATAGGTCCTGAACCAAGAGTGAAGACATAACCGGCAGTAGACTTCCGATCATCAGGGTCACCAGCCCAATCAGAATCAGTGAAACCAACTAATAGAGGAGCTGCTTTGGCACTGTAATGAATCCTAAACTGTACTGTACCTCGAACATAACGAAGTATTCTTTTAGCTGCTTTCCAATGACTTTCACGGGGGTTTTGCATAAAACGAGCAACAAGGCCAACAGCAAAGGAAAGGTCAGGACGAGTACGGGTTAAATACAAGAGTTTTCCTACAAGTTGACGGTATAAGGTAGCATCAACTTCAGGAGAAGTACAAGAGACTGAAAGTTTGACTCCAGACTGAAAGGGAGAAGGAGCTGGCTTACAATCTTCCATGTGAAAATGACGAAGAATATCACAAGCATACTTGGACTGGGAAAGGGAAATACCCTCCTTGGATTGCAAGACTTGAAGACCGAGAAAATAGTGTAAGTGTCCTAAGTCTGTCATTTCAAATTTCTTTTTAAGGCTGGACTTCACATGGTTTATAAGGTTGGATCACTACCAGTAAGAATAAGATGATCAACATAAAGAACAAGGATGATAAGAGAGTTGCCCACTTTCTTGGTGAGACAGTATTGTCAGAATAGACACCTAGAAAAGCAGATTCTACAAAGAAAAGCTATCCATTTGGATACAAGCTCGAGGTAGCTTGCTGAGACCATAAAGAGATTCTAAGTCGCATACAAGGGCTGGAGTATGTTGTGGATGAAGCAAGGGTGTTCCATATAGATTTCTTCATGCAAGTCCCCATGCAAGAAGGCAGATTTAACATCCATCTGATGGACTTCCCATTTTAAAGAGGCAGCAAGGGAGAGAACAAGGCGGATAGAGTTCATTTTGGCAACAGGGGAGAAGGTTTCAGTGTAGTCAATGCCTTCAACCTGTGAAAAGCCCTTAGCAACAAGACGATCTTTATGTTTATCAACTTTCCCATCTGGTCCATACTTGGTTCTTTAAACCCATTTACATCTAACAAGTTTGCGTCCCTTTGGTAGAGGAACAAGATCCCATGTATCATTTGCCAACAATGAATGATATTCTTCATTCATAGCTGCTTCCCAATGTGGATGGCCTGAAGCTTCTGCAAAAGTGTCAGATCATGATTTACTGGAGCTTGGGCCAGTAAAGAAGAGGCTCTTTCAAACTGAGAACGTGTACGTCGTTGATCTGTAGGATCACCGGCAAGATCACCTGCTGCATCCCGAGTAGCACAGACCCATCTTGGAAGTTGAGGATCATTGAGGAAGGTGGGGAGAGGATTTGCATCCTCCACTTTCATCATCTGAAGAAGAAATGTTTTCAAAAGTAGCAAGAGATAGGAAGAGGTGGCACATCTCGCCGGACTAGGCTCGCAGGCCGATTTATTTTCATCAAATTTTACATCTCTTCTAATGATAACATTTTTGACTTAAATGGAATAAGTCTATAACCTTTTACATCTTCAGAATATCCAACAAAAGTACATTTCTCACTCTTAGGTTCTAAAGCTTTATGCTTTTCATCTGGAATATGGGCCCATGCTTCACTTCCAAAAACACGAAAGTGACTTATATCTGGTTTAATGGAACTCCAAGCTTCTTCTGGAGTGATATTCTTTAGAACCTTAGTAGGAGTGCGATTTATTATATAATTTGCACAATTAATTGCTTCGCCCAAAAACTAAGACTGAGTCCTTTAGATTGCAGCATACAATTAGCCATTTCCTTTAAGGTGCGATTTTTCCTTTCAGCTACACCATTTTGTTGTGGAGTGTATGTAACAGTATGTTGCATTTGAATTCCATTTTCAGTGCAAAAGTTGATGAATGTGTTTT
>APFE030128771.1:21476-73817 GCA_000404065.3 Pinus taeda | reverse complement strand
TAGAAGATGAAACGCCAAACTATGGGCCCCGTTTGGGTAAATTGGTACATCAACTTCCCGGGGTCGTAACTTTGGCATACGATCTCTGTTTGACGCGCATGATAGCCCGTTGGAAAGATCTCTCCGAGGACTACAACGGGAAAGACGATTTTTTATCCAAAAAATCGCAGAGCAAGATTTCCCAAAAAACGTCGTTTAGGGCCTTAAAACGGCTCCGGAAGTTCAGGACCCGAAAAACTGCTAAAAATATTAAACTGCGCTATAATTAAGGAAACTGAAAATGTTGAGGTGGGGGTCCAGGTGGAATTATGAACATATCATGGGTGATTAGGGTGCAATTATGAACATATCATGTCCGGAGGGACAGTGCTTTGTGGATTTTTCTGTGTATTGCAGCGTTCTCTGTGTAAAACACAGAGGGATTGTTTTTAAGGGATTTAAAGCGTCGATTCCCTCATCCGTTTCGGAACAGGAGGCCACTTGATGGGAGATTAGGGTGCAATTATGAACATATCATGTCCCAGGTGGACTTGATGGGAGATTAGGGTGCAATTATGAACATATCATGTCCGGAGGGACAGTGCTTTGTGGATTTTTCTGTGTATTGCAGCGTTCTCTGTGTAAAACACAGAGGGATTGTTTTTAAGGGATTTAAAGCGTCGATTCCCTCATCCGTTTCGGAACAGGAGGCCACTGACCCAAAGGACATTATGAAATGATTATTGAACACTCAGAAGAGGGATTCAAGCGGACACAAAGGCAGAAGACAAAGAGCCCGAGAGGGAAATGAATCAATAACGTCGTTTTGGCTTAAAAGCCATGAATGTCAAAGACAGAGGGTTGTCGGGTTGTTGGGGTGCTGTTGTTAATCCTTGAAGGGTTTTGTTGTGAAGCATAAGCCAAAGAGGCAGTGTAGAAGCCAAAGAGGCAATGCAGAAGCAAAAGAGTCGCTGAGGGAGCCTTTGGGGTCACTTGAAGTTCAAGTGAAAAGCAAGAGAGCATGAAGGTTGCAGAAGGCAGAAAGAAGCCAAAACCAAGAGCCAAAGAGCCAGAGCCAAGAGCCAAAGATTCAAGATCCAGAGGGGATTAAATAGTGTCTGAACCCACTATTTTTTGTACAAAACAACAGGAGTTGGGCCAAGACTTGTAAGAAAGACTTACACCATAATCCCAAAGATCCTAGTTGAATTAACTAGAGCTCACGGAGATGTAGCCCAAGAGTTGTGGGTGAACTCCTAATTAATTTGCTGTCTTATGTGTTTGCTTTTACTGTTGCATTACTCACTGTTATATGCATTTATATATCAGTTTAAGCACATTCACATATCAACACAAACAACAGATTTTAAAGCAAATAATTAGCTGAAAACAAATACAATCATACATCCATATTTTCAAGCATTTCTTAATTCCGCATTCATCAATCATTAAAGAGGTGGGAAAATTCAAGCTTTGGAAGTGGGAGAGGGTCTTGTAAGCTAGAAAAGAAGCCTAAGAGCCCCATTTTTAGATCAAGTGGTATTAGAGCTTAAGATTTATTAACCACACCTTTAAGAAGGTTATATCAAAATGTTTGATTGATAGAGCAAAGACTACTTGTCTGAAAGGTGTTTGAACAACAAGAGGCTAATTGTATGCTTGTTTGCAGACTGACTATTTGTTGAATTTACAGAAGGAAGAAGAGCTGAAGGCATTCTTCTATTCCAAAGGACCTCTGGCAATCCAAAGCATAAGAGGTTTGTTGCAAGAGGTTGCTTAAATAAGCTCTTTAATTATCTTGTTGAAGTTTTTTTGTTCATTGGCATAATGACAACTTCTACAAGTGTGTCCTCAAATTCTTCTCTATTCACAAGATTATTTGATGAAGACATGAAGCAAGAATTGTCCACCATGATGGATATGGTGAGAGAAATGTATGAGGATGGAAGGAAGAGCAGCATGCTTATAAAGCAACTGAATTCCATGAAGGAAGAGAAGTTGTTGCTTGCTGACAAATTGCAGGAAATGGAGAGGCAACTTCATATTGCAATTATGAACCTGAAAAGGATGCATGAGTTGGAAATACAGCTCTTTGTTGCCCAAGAAGCCTTAGTTAAGTACCAACTTGAAGAAGTGGGAAGCCATTCCAGTTTGTCTTCAAATTATTCTGAGAATGCTTGTATTGGTTCTTTTGAGAAACATACTAAAGGCATAGGTTCCAAGCTAATGTCCAATATGGGCTACGAAGGAAAGGTCTTGGGAAAGCATGCACAAGGTATTGTTGAACCAATAATGGTTGAGGAAAGGCATAAGTATTTGGGTCTTGGCTACGGACAGCCTTATGGACAGAGTTCCAAAGCTGCCATGAAGGCCATTGAAACAGTCCCAAGGAGGAGTTTCAGTTCATGTCCTCTACCTCAGAAGTGTGAAGGTTGTATCCAAGAGGAATACAATAGCTTGAAACATCAATTGTAGGATGCAGTTGTTCAAAGGCAAACACTTGAACCAGAGAGTTGTGGAGACTCTAATAGCCTTCATGAGTTTGGTGGTGTTCCAAAGGGAGCCACTTCTTCATTTGCTTCACCTCCTCATGAAGGCAATAAAGGTGAAAGAGGCAGGTATAAATCTAGTTCTAATTACATTCGTTTTGAATTTGCAAAGCATGATGAATTTCCACATATGTATGGGAAAATAATTGTTTGTTCCTTTTGTAGTTTGGATAACCATAATGTTTCTAGATGTTGGAAGAGAATGGCCACATACAAGAAGTAGAAGAAGGAAAAGAAGCAAGAAGCCAAAGGTCCATTGAACAAGGCAAATCATGCTATCAAGAGGATGCACATGTAGTGAACTTACTACCATAAGCAAGGACATCTTGCTGAAAAGTGTTAGACACTAAATCCAATAATGCTTCCACCAAAGCTGAAGAAAGTGGAAAGGGAAGATGGTAGAAATGGAAGTGAAGATTCCATGACTGATGTGTCTCAGAATGATTCACATGATGATGCTGATGTGTAGACAAAGGTAGTACCTTTGAAAGGGATTGGTAAGGAACAGTAAAGTTCTTATCCAATTGAGATTGCATGTCTATTAATGCATCTACATTATACTTCATTTTAGCTTCGAAAGTACAGTGTTCTTAAGTGAAAGTTGAAGGTTGAAATGCATGCATGTGATGCCATGTTGACTTGAAAGAAGTTGACTTGGTCTCCAAATGGAGATAATCATGAAAGTTTCATCTTTTGGAAAAAGAGTCCTAATGGTGTTTTTCTACATGCTTGACTTGAAGGGTCATTTTTTTAAAGGCATGTTTTGTGGGCTTGTTGTCAAGTCCATCATTCGTATGCAGATGTAAGACATGGAGGTGTTCACAAGATGTGAAAAATCTGTTTCTTTTGTTGAAGCAGGAGTTTAGTCCATTTAGTTGTTGTCCGTATGCCTGTTGTTGTTGAACAATTGTTGTTGGCATCTTATTAAACAGGTACAAATGAAAGTTTTGTGGAGAAGATGTACTTCACATTTGTTGAGCCATCTTGGATCAATGATCAAGGAAAAGAAGCTCAAGCTACCTTCTATGACCATTTTAGTAGAAGTTCTGCAGGAAGGCAAGGAGGAAGACAGTTCTTCTCAGGAAGACCAACCCATCCAAAGAAGGGAAGTGGTCAAAAACTTTGGTTCAGTGGCACTATGCAAAGGGAAGTGCACGGAAGCTAAAAGAAGATGGTGAGTCACTCTCATTTACTGTTCAGATCAGTATATCAGTGTTTTGGAGACCAAAAGTTCTTTTAGTGGGAAGGCATGATCCAAAAAATGGATCCTAGATAAACCTCTAAGTCTAAGAGACTTCATGCAAGAGGTAAAAGGTGCCAAATGGCAGAAATCCTTTGTAAATCAGAGGAAAATGAAAATTGTAGGCTACTCTTGGAAATAGTTTCATTGCAGGGATCCCTCCATTCTAAATCCAACGCAAATTAAATGGGAAAAAACAGACTTCAGATGGGAAAGCTATCATAAAATGAAGCTTCCCTTTTTCAAAGGAAAAAGAGGCAAAATCCCTTGAATAATGGGTCTAAAAACCCTCTAAGTCTTCCAAATCTCCCAAAAGGGAAAAACAAGCACAAAAGGAGGACCTTTAGAAATATCGAATTACATTATCGGGCCTTGAAAACATGAGAAAAAAGCGAAAAATGATCCTATCGGAGGTCAAAAGAACAGTGAATAGAGACCGTCGGATCTGGCCGATCAACGATCCAGATCCAATCGACATATCGCATCGACGGTGACAGGCAGATCGGAAATTGCAATCGACGTCGGCATGTACCACGTATATGGGAAGGCCACAGGCTTATGCGATATGCGATTGCGACAAGTCGCCTTGCAATATCGCATTGGCACATTACAGTGGAGCGAGGCCGATATGTTATATATTATATATGTGATGCGATGGCTGGACCCGATGGGGCACTAAGCTAGATTTAATATATTTTGAAATCCGTTAGAAAGGCATTTCTAATGCATTTTCATATATTTTGCTATTAAATGAAAATACAAAGGGGAAGCAATATGCGATGTAACTCGAAAGGGTTCCGGAATGAAAATGTATAACATTTGAAATCCACCAAAGACATTTTTACATTAATTTTCACCATTTCAATGTATTTTAAAATACAAAGGGGAAACCTTGGAGTAGGCCAATTGTGATATGCGATCGTGATTCCTATGCGGACCCGATGGGAGTTTATCGCATAGTTCTGAATATTTCAAGTCCAGATGGATATTGCTTTGTGGATTTTTTCGTGTATTGTAGTGTTCTCTCTGTAAAACATAGAACAAATGTTTTTAAGGGATTTCAAGTGCCGATGCCCTCATCCATTACGGAACAGGTGGCCGCCGGCCCAAAGGGAATTATGCAATGAGTATTGAACACTTAGAAGAGGGATTTGAGTAGACCCAAAGTCGGATGACAAAGAGCTCGAGAGCGAAATGAATCAACAACACCGTTTTGGCTTAAAAGCCATGAATGTCAAAGACAAAGGGCTGCTGGGTTGTTGAGGGGTGTTGTTGTTAATCCTTGAAGGGTTTTTCTGTGAATTAGAAGCCAATGAGGTAGTGTAGAAGCCAAAGAGGCAACATAGAAGCAAAAGAGAAACTGAGGGAGCCTTTGGGGTCACTTGAAGTTCAAGTGAAAAGCCAGAGAGTATGAAGGTTGCAGAAGGCAGAAAGAAGCTAGAACCAAGAGCCAAAGAGCCAGAGCCAAGATCCAAGAGCCAAGAGCCAGAGGGGATTAAATGGTGTCTGAACCCACTATTTATGTACAAAATTGCAGGAGTTGGGCTGAGAGCTTGTAAAAATTGCTTACACCATAATCCCAAAGAACCTAGTTGAATCAACTAGAGCTCACGAAGATGTAGCCCAAGATTTGTGGGTGAAATCCTAATTAATTTTCTGTCTTATGTGTTTATTTTTACTGTTGCATTATTCACTATTATATGCATTTATATATTAGTTTAAGCACATTCACATATCAACTCAAACAAGAGATTTTAAAGCAAATAATCAGTTGAAAACAAATACAAGCATACACCCATATTTTCAAGCATTTCTTAACTCCGCATTGGTTAATCATTAAAGACTTGGGAAATTTCATGATTTGGAAGTGGGAGAGGTTCTTTTAAGCTAGACAAGAAGCCTAAGAGCCCCAGTTTTAGATGATATAGGGTTTAGGCAAAAACGAGCCCCCCTAACTAGAGCACAGGGTTGGCGTGAACAGGCTTTCAGGGGTGCGGACAAGGCCGAGGCAGAGGAGGATCTGGCAGAGGTCAGGGACAACTAATTTGCTACAATTGTGGAGGGCTAGCACACTATGGCCACGAATGCACTAACCCTACGCGATCATCATGCAAATATTGTACTCAGTTTGATCATGAGACAGAAGACTATCATATGTTGATAGCAAGGATACGCAACAAAGGGGCGCTACCACCTTAGCCGACTTGGAACCTACAGATGATGAGGTCTAAGCCTCGTGAAGAGGATATGAATGTGAATATAGTGCTTTGAAGTGGAATTGCAATAGGGTATGATAAGGGGAAACATCAAGAAGACAACACATGGGTTCGCAAAGCTTCGACGAAGGAGGCTAAATTTGATTTGGAGTGCGCACGCGAAATGTTCATGGAAGCAAATAAGAGCTTCATTGAGGCCTCTACCTTAGGGAGCAAGGATAAACTAGATCAGGAAATGGACCCTTCTATGATTACGACCTTTCTAGAAACCTGCATGAAGTTGCTACACGATAGCAAGGCTGTGAAGGGATTACATGAACTTATAAATAGATGTGCCGGAAACACTCCAGGTGAACTGCATGTGGTACGAAAGAGTGGTAAGCATAAAATAAGGATAGGACGAGAAATGAGACTCACCATGCAGATAGGGGAATATGAAATGGATCATGTTATTTTGGATCATGTTATTTTGGATTTTGGATATGAAAACCCGTGCTGCAGTGGTCTCCGATTCAGTTAAGGATGGATAATCAGCAAAATATCATCTCCATGGGGTGGCTACAAGGGGTGACTATAGATATTGAAGGTGCGAGCACGTTGGCTGATTTTGAAGTAATAGAAATTGTGGATGACAACAACCCCTACCCTGCACTCCTTGGCATTGATTGGGCTACTGACATGAACGGGGTAATCAACCTAAAGAAGCGGAAGATGATATTTGAAAAGAAATCGCTCCGCGTAATAGTACCCGTAGATCCTGTTGAAGTATCGCACTATACTGAACTCGTCCGCGATTATGAGAGAAATGATGATTTGGACTGTATATATAAGAAAACAGTGCGATACCAAGATTGGGTGAATCCGACAGTGGATGGATGGATTACATGGGATCATGAGAGTTCCTGCACCACAGACTCCGATGAAGAATTAGAGCACTGGCAGAATAGATTACACGAATGTCAGAGGTAAGAAATCTGCTCATTTATGATGGCCTGAATGTTGTAGATATATTTTTGGATCAATGTGAGAGGGAGGTACTAGAGAAGCAGTGCTTCCAGGCTTTGGATTGGGCACTGCTCTCTACACTCGCAAGGTGGTGGGGTATGCACAAGGGTAGCTTTGATGATTGGCGTGAATGTAGGAGGATGATGAGAACACGCTTTGGGAAGCTGAAGGTGCGAATGATAGAAAAATATGATAGGAAGGATCATCTGCGTGCACACTTTGCCAGATGAGATCAAGATTATAGAGTGAATCCTCAACCAAAAAGGGTACAATTGTTCTGTCACACCTTGGATGTCATCCCAATGAACTGGTACTTAGAAACAAAGATCCGCCATGGTGCAGGTGAATGGGATATCCTACGCAAAGGATTCATAGTGACATTTAGTTTTAAATATGGGTTTGATTGTATTGACAAAGCGCTACAAGAAGTGAAAGCAACAATCTTCAGGATACCGCAGGATCCATTGGATCTGATTCTACCCGATTGGACCACTCAGCTAAGCCATGCCTTGGAATGCTATAACGTGACATCTGAAGAAGAAGATGAGGATCCGGGAAAGATTAACATCCCTGAAGCAAAAGGTCACCACGAGGTTGAGGGACCACAGGTTGAGAATACTGATATAACTGCGCCACTGAAAACGAAATAGGTAAATATTGGTACAGAGGCAGAGCCCAAATTCGCAAATATTAGAGATCACTTGGATGACATGACGGTGGATAAGGTCACTGAATTGCTCCGTGAATACCAGGATTTGTTCCCTGTTAGTGTCAGTCTTTGAAGCCTTCCACCAGTGATCAAGTATGCTCTTACAAAGTGGTCTTAGGGTGTCAAAGTCAAATTTTGTCATTTCAGTGAGGTTTCATGTAAAATTTGGTCACTAGGTATTAGGTCTACGATTCGTTTTCACTCCATTCAATGTTGTCTAATATCGGTCCATGTCACCATTCATCTGAGTGTACCATCATTCAGAGATTGTCATCATCATTTCAGGTTCCAATGGGTCATTTTACACCTTGTTCATGCTTCAGTTGTACTTGGGTAAGGTTCATTTCCCTCTCCTAGGGTTTTGAAGGTAATTTCTCTTGGATGGTCAAATCATCAACAAAAATTGTGTCATAATGTTCATAAACCTTCCCCTATCCTTAATGTACCTTATTAAACACTTCCCATCACTGATATCCCTCAAATTCTCCATTTTCCCACAAACACTAGTTTCTTGCTACAATTTGAAAATTTTCTAGGATAAGCCTGTGTTTTTCCCTTTTGGACCCCTTCCCCTCTCTCAATCTTTGAAATTCCACTTTCCCCTATTTCCTAACATCCCTCCCTATTTCCCAAAATTTCCTCAAGAATTTAGAAGCCCCTTATCCCCTTCATTTCACTTCATTTCGACAAATCCCCTATTCCACACATCAGGATAGGTTTTACTCAAATGATGTTTCTGAGCAAGACAAAATGAATTTGGGAAACATGAGAGAGGTTTTTTTCTAAAATAGGCCAAGGAAGGGAAACCTGATTCAATTTTTACACAGGTGTCATGGTTTTAGAGAAATGTCAAAAATAAAGTTGCCTCAGGAGGGTTGCTGCACTTCTGCAGTGGCCTTAGGAAAATCAAGATTTCTCCAAGATTGGTTGGCCAAATGACTTTCATGATGAGTGAAATGATATTCAGACAGAGAGAGATTTCCAATGAGCTATCCTGAGCTCAATTTGGAGTTGCAGAAGACCTTCAAAGATTGACTACAACAACACTCTGCATTTAGGCAGCCTCATTTGGCACATTTTGACCAGTCTTGGGAGATTTGACTTCTGACAGAGAAAATGACCTAGAAATTGGAAAATTCAAGATGTTCTGAAAAGTAAACTCAATAAGCTTTCCAATGGCCTATCAAACGCTTGATTTGGACACAGGGCAGGCCTCCAGAAGTGTCCTACAAAAATCACTACACACTTATCAGCTGGCGCTACGCACCTAGGTAGTTTATGCAGTGTAAAAATGAACAGGCGCTACGCACCTGGGTGAGTGCGCTACGAACTTGGCAGTTGGGCTACAAATTGTTGCAAATTTCATCAAATCACCTCAAAACTCCTAAATTTCTCCATTGCAAGTAAATAACATCACCTTTCTTGCAGACAAGAATTGTTGCATAAATTTTTGGCTTGTGTTGTCTCTCAAAACATCAAACCCTAAGTGTCACTAAAGCATCTTATATATTGTAAAAATACATTCATTGCTACTGTCCCATATCAATTTTACTTTTTCCCTAAATCCTATCCTCCTATCCATAATTCCCTAGACAGAAAACCCTAATTCCCACATTCTACATTCTCACTACCCCCACTTCATAACAAACCATATTCACATCACTAAAACCCTACCCACTCTCCCAAACCGTACACTACTTCCCAAACCCTACAAGCCCTACTCACATCATCAAACTCTACCCACTCTCCCTAAAACCCTACTCATCCCTAAACCCTGTTCAGCATACATTTTCACACACACTCTGTCCATTTCATTCCTTCACCTTATTTCCACACAGTTATCCATAAAACATCCATATACAACCAAATTTTTCAAAACCAAGGGAAAACAATGGAGATGGACAATGAGTATGAAATGGAGGAAGAAATCCTTAGTGACAATTCCATGGAAGGCCTTAAGGAGAAAAGAAAGAGCATGATAAAATCAAGATATTCGTTGAAGGATCATTGGCCTAGAAAAGAACATAAAAAGGATCACTCATGCCAAATTTCGAGGAATTTGGAGCACTTTTTGTCATTTTTGAAATTTTTAATGCAAAAATAGGTTTTTTCAGCAGGTGCGTAGTGCCACCGGTGCTATGCTTTTGATGGGGACTTCCATTTGAAAAAAAGTTTACATTTTTGGAATTAGCATGAGAATTTGTGAATGCTCAGAAATGGCTGAGAAATTTTGACAAGTTTTGCACCTCCAAAAGGGCCAAAAACACCCAAAAAGTGCCCTCTCTGCCACCTTTTTGCCACATAGGAAGCTGTCTTCGGAGATTTCATTTTTAGAGCAAATGGACTCCAACTCAAAAAATTCAAATTGTCCCAAAAGGTAGACTCACCAGGCTTTCCAATGAGCTATTCTGCACCTGATTTGGACTTCGGGAAGACTTTCAAAACTGGCCTGGAAAACGTGCTATGCATAGGATCAGTGGCGCTGCGCATAGGAGAAAATTTGCCAGTTTTGCCTATTTGTTCAGAATTTCGCCTAGTTTAGCTATCAGTTGACTTTTTCTTATCTCATTGGTAAATTAATGATGTAATATGATGTGATATGATGTAAATATGATGAAAAATGACTTGAGGGGGTAGATACATCAGTTATAATTGGTTGGAGGATGAATGAATCAATTTCCATGATTTTAGAGGTAAGTTGTTCCACTGCCTATTTTGTAGTTCCTAGTTTAGATGTTGTTGAAACAGCTCCTTGACTCATGGATTCGACCCCTGATGGCTATAATAGGTGGTTGGATGCCTATATCTTGTACTTTCTTAGTCAGTTGTCAAAGTTGGACTCTTGTGGATGCATTGAGCACTATTGTAAATCACTTTTGTAGTTTGGCAAGGAAATGAATCAGGGTTTTGCAACATTTTGTGGGATTCTTGTGGTAATGTGAATTAGTATTGTTTTCTCCTCCGTTATTCAGTTTATCTTATGTGTATATGTTCGATCATCTCTCTTTTTCTGCATAACTAAATGAATCAAGATTAAAGGGTGGAATCCATTGATGTTCAGTGCTCTGCCTTGGGGTTTTATTTAGTTTTAAATGTTTTTTGTTGTTTGAAGAGGACTCATGAAACTTGCATGCCCTCTCCAACTCCTCACCAGTCTTTAGACTCACCATCACATTCATTTCAAAGTGCTAAAACACTTTCCTACCTCGCCCCACAGAAGCATCTGCAAATCTGAGTTGATTTTCCGGACCCAAAGTTGCCTTCCTCATCTGCTCTAGCAACCAACCATTAAAATCAATCAAATTCCTCTAAGCATATACCTAGCCTAAAATTAGTATTCATATCAGTCATCTCAAGCCTTACTTGCCATCTTTTCTTTGAGATTGACAAGGAGAGAGCCCTCTGCCAACCTGGTAGGGCTAGCCACCAGGTTATGCGTGGTTTGATGTTACCCTAGACCTTCCTTTCTCAGCCTGAGGTAGATTTAGGCTATAACATAGTTGCGACCATACTAGGGAAATGTAGTTTTATGTTCCTCAGCAAAATGTAATCAAGTTTAGATCTAATTGTTGATGGTGAACAACGCTTAGACATAGTAAGGCTGAAATCATTCACTTGGCGACTCCAAATCATTTTCAAGTTTAGATCCAAAGAATCCACTGGAGGATGAAATTGAATAGCAAAAACATGAAAGGACAATATGTAAAGCTCAGGTATTCAAGTTGGAATTTCATCCAAGACATTATGTTCTTTGTTATAGATTATTTCTTCTCTTTTCCCGAGAATGTCAAGAAGGCTTTGCAAAGTATATTATATTTGAGAAAAGATCCTCAGCCTGCATTTGATTACTTCCCTTTGAAGATTGTGAATACCAAAGATTTGCACGCCTTTGAGCTTGATCAAGACCTTTCTTCTGAATTTTATGATGACCATCTTCAAACTAATGAACCTCAAGAGACCAACACTGACTTTACACCTTCTGTACATACCCCACTACCCTGTAAAATTCCAGATCGTTACAAGCCTATGATTTTATCTCCTATATCCCATGCTTTCCATAAAAATCATTACCTATATCTACCAAGATTTGATGGTGACTGTAATGACATCACTGCTAAGAGACATGTACTGAATTTTGAGACTTTTCTTGTTCTTTTTAAAGTTGATTAAGAAGATGTTAGTTGATCCGGATTTAAACAGGAACGCAATAAAATACAGAGATAACCATATACACGAAGATGCAGCGGAAATAATACTTCATTTCATTAATGGAAAATACTGAAATATGCTTACAACCGGAAATAGAAATAAACCAGCTAGGGCGATGGTAGCTTATCTCTGAGAAGAGATGTGTGGCTACGTGCCTCTGAACTGTGTTACAATGAGGCTCAAAGGCCTATTTATTGTTGGGAAACAATGGAAAAACCCTTCACATTCCAAAACCTAACCCTGGAAGATGAAACGCCAAATTGTGGGCCCCGTTTTTGGGTAAGTTGGTACATCAACTTCCCGGGGTCGCGAATTGGTCGTCTTATCTCCGTTTGATGCGCATGATAGCCCGTTGGAAAGATCTCTCCGAGGAATACGACGAAACATATGATTTTTAGTCAGAAAAATCACTGGTGGTAGATTTCCCAAAAAGCATCGTTTAGGGCCTCAAAACGGCTTCGGAAGTTTAGGACCCGAAAAACTGCTAAAAATAGTAAATTGTGCTATAATTAAGGAAACTGAAAAAAAACTGCATGAAGCACTAGAGGGGATCCAAGTCGAATTAGTGGGTGGCCACCAATATCCACCTGGATCATGCTCAAAACACTTCCTGGGCTTTGTCCATCAAATAGACAAAGGTGAATGGTGTGAGATAACATTTCCAATCACATAACCTATAGGGAAACCTATCTTTTTAGCTGGGTTTGACCGCCTAAGCAGACCAGGGTGCATGCCCCCTAATCTTCGTTACATTCACTAGACTACTTGGAGTAATTAGGTGGATGGAATGAAGGTTGAAGAGACATTCTCGATGCAAAAGGACCATTTAGGGATGATGTTTGTCTCGAAACTATGCTTGAACCGAGAAATGAAAGCTGGTCAACAGTCACAATTTTGCCTTCACGCGGGAAACACATCGCTCAAAAGAGTGTTGAGACAATAGCTTCCATGTTGTAAACATAGTCATGCCCAAGGAGTAGATTGTAATCTAACGGTCCTTGGACTACCATCAAATTCAAGTGAACGGTTTTCCTTCACAAAGTTATCAGTAACTTAGGAAGGATCCCTAACAGTCGACTGGTTCCTTTGTTAAAGCCTGACAAATTCTGAGTAACAGGCATAAGCGATGGCGAACCAAGTGCTTTCCAAGCAGTTGAGGAAAGGATACTCAATGAAGCTCCTTCATCGATGATAGTGCTAGACACGATCATTTTGTGAACTTGTACTATGATCCGGAATGGTATATTAGAAGGAAGGCAAAATCTTGCTAGTTAATTCCAATCAAAGGAAGTGACTAGACTGCTTGGAGGGGGTACCGAATAAATGGTTGAACTAACCCCTTGAGTAGCGGGAACTAGGGGATTCTCTTCCTGTTGTGAAGGAGCGAGGCGGATTGCCCCCAAGTTCATCAGACTTTGAAGTAACAAAAATAATTTGAATAGTATTGTTCTCACTCTGTTTGGGGAGGGTATCATCTGAAGGTGGATCTTCTGAAGGTAAAACTGGGTCAACTGCCATCTCGACCTGTTGAATTTGGTTTGGTATGGATTTAGAAGATTAACTTTCAGCAATATGTGCTTCGACTGACGGTTGGGTTAAATCAGTCATATTTTCTACTAGTAAAGGACTTGGGGAGAGTTTCTTGTATCTAGGTGGAAGTCGCTATGGTGAAGTAGGACGGTTATGCAAGACTCTCTTGGCCTCATCCAAAAAGGGACAACAGGGAAGGTTATGGTCCCCTTCACATAGTCTACATGGAGTTTTGACCTTTCCTTTCTTTCCATGAATTTCACTATTACTAGTTGATGTTGTGCTGCCAACATGATCATGAGAGGTTGATGACACCAGATGGTGCGAACGGGGGACCATTCTCTCAATATCCGAGGGATGCACGAAAATTCTTGATGAAAATGGTCTCCCCTATAGATTATGCAAGGAAATATTGGAGATTTAGTGTGTGGATTTTCATCAGATGATTCATGGTTGCCCCCTTGCTTAACTGACTTCTTCTTATTCTTCTCCTTCCCTTTCTTCTTCTTCTCATCTACTTGGTTACTAATATCACTATTTTCACCAAGCGAAGAGGAAGAAGGGGAGGGAGAAACACACGAAGAAGAAGGCGAAGGGTCCGTTGAAAAATGTGCAACAAGAAATGCTAAATTTAGAATGTGATAAAAATAGACCTGTTAAAAATAGCATGTCTAAAAATAGCAGTTTGGCCAGTGAGGTATTTGGCCACCTTGGGTGAGAGGTGAAATTGCTAAAAATTGCATCTTCTAAAAATAACATTTCTGGGTCCCTTCCTATTTATAGTAGTCCCTAGTCTATCTATAGGAAGTAAAATTAATTTTGGTCTTAACAGTAGAAAATTAATTTTGGTCTTAACAGTAGTTGGAAATATTAATTAATTAATTCAGTTGAGTTAATTAGTTAAGGAAATTCGAATATGAAGTCTTTGTGAGCGTGCACATGAGTTGTCCCACTGATTGAGGAATTTATCCTTAATTTCCTCCACTGATTGAGGGAATAAGTATGAGTTCTATAATAAGAGAATCAATTGACTTAGTTCTAACTAGTCAAGTCTAGCTAGATTATTTTAACAAGTTGTTAAAATAATAAAATATAGTTTGTTAATGCTTGCATGCATGTGACAACCATTGTTTTAGATAACTGAGGATTCACTCATGGATAACTATTGCATGTTAGTTCTGTCAGAGACCCAATTGAGATCAGATGTGGGACAATGTACTATCAAATGCTTAGATATTTCTAGTAAGTATTCCTTGCATGGAGAAGGATCTATTATAGGAGATTGGAGGACTTGTGGCCTATATATCGAGGCCTAGGTAGTCCATGATTTTCATCTTCTGATTGAATATCATCAGAGTACAGAGAGAGCAAGATAGCTATTGAGTCAATTCTTTTTGTATGTTGAAGAGGATTTCCATTTGATTGATAATACATGGTTGGGGTTTTATGATGGTGCTTTCCCCTGGATATATCTTGTGTTATGTGTGATTATTTCTCTTGATCAGTTATTCATGTTTCTACTTGATGTTGCTCATGAATTCAATTATGCTTCCGCTTAATGTTTTGTAGAAGTAAAACAAGTATTATGCTTTAGGACATTGCATATATCGGTTTGTTTTACAGGTGAAATTTCTACATGGTATCAGAGCTAGCTAATTTGTAGAAAATTTCTACATGGTATTGGAGCACAGGTGATCAAGCAAGAATAGTATACTAAAAGGAGATTTCAAAGTTTTGAGTTTTGGGCTGAGAGTTAGCAGAGCAGATATGAAAACTTTTGTATAAAATTTTCAGAAATAAATAGCAGATTTGGATTCCTTACGGAAAAATACCCAAAAAAAAAAAATCGGTTGAATTGCAGTTCGGATGAGGGACATATCGCTGATTTAAAATCAACTCCTTTTCTAGAAAATTTCGTGACAGTGGGAAAGTGGAAATAGATTGGTGTGCTAGCCAAGAACATGTATGCACTTGAGGTACAAGATGCATGCAAAGCCTTGAGGAGCAAGGCAAAGGTTAGAGACTTGGTGGTTGAGAGGGAGGGTATATTACCTCTCAACATGTAGAGCCAGAAGAAGTCTCAGACGATTGCGGAGGAGCCACAATTGGTGTAGCAGCTTCAGGAGGTTGTGGAGCAACCACAACAGTGGAAGCTGAGTGGAGATCGAGTAGAGACATCTACTCATGTAGAGACCTCCAGTAGGGGGAAACTTCAAGCCAGGTGGGCTGAGGGATCACATGCAGCCATACCTCCAGGTAGGAGGTGGGACGACATAGAGTGATTGTCCCAAGGAGGAGGGGCAGGATCCTTGAGGTACCCAACCTCTTGGATGAGACCTTGCTACAGGAGCCCTGATGTGGAGTAGTAGGAACTGACTGATTGGGTAGAGACAGATGCAGATGGAGCGGCAGAGAGAGTGACAATGTAGGGAATCCCAGGACAGCACATAGCTAGGAGGCTGCAGCAATGCGAGAGGCACAAGTGTTTTGTAGAGTGCTAGGTGGCACAAAGAGGTGTGCAATGGTGCGAGATGCATGGATATGTTGCAGTAGCACAGATGTCAGAGAGGGAGCACTTGTTAGCAGCAGGTAGAGCTTCAGCATCAGAGTATGTTCCTAGCCCAACAGAGGGGTCAGTTGGAAGTGTTTTTGTTCCAAGTGTTGTTGGAGCAAGTGGACCGAGTAGATGAGTTGCATGCAGAACATTCCAGAGTTACAGGATAGGGGTTGCAGATAATCCATATCTTGTTGAGAGGGAGTGTTGAAAATGCAACAAGATGATGGAGCTTAGTGAAAAGAAGTCGCCTTCACTAAGTGGACCCGAAGGCTATTTTTGGCGCAAAGTCTATTTTTAGACATATGGATCATGGTCTATGAGTTGCAGGATGCTATTTGTGGATGATTGGTCATGTTGGTAAAAATAGATGGACCTCTATTTTTAGACATATGGGCGGAGTCTATTTTTAGACTGCCAAGCTAAAAATAGAACAATCGAATATTATTAGCTATTAATAATATTTAGACTATATACATTATCGTATTATCTTGGAGTACTTCAGTTCGAGCTACAGATGTGGCACATGCAACTGCCAGAAGGAAATATGCTTTTCATGTGGGTTAAATTGAGCTATTGCATGGAGGACTTTAGTTAGGACTTCAATGATTCAGTTCTGTGGAGTTGGATCAGGGGTTGATGGAGTTGTGTTCAGTTTGACTTAGTTGAACTAGTTGTATTTAGTCAAACTGATTAATAGACTAAGTGATGAGTGGTGTGAATTAGTTATTAATTAATTCACTAATTATTAACTCATAAAGCAACTAAAGAATACATCCGTTAACTCAGTGCATGGACAGTTCAGTGGAGACAGGTGTTAGAGGTAAGTGAAAGGGTGAGTTGTGACTATCAGTTATGCATGAGATTTGCACATTTAATGGATTGAGTAATGCCAAAGAGGCCAAGGGAAATTGTAGCTTGTGCTCACGCGATTTTGCCAAGTAAATACGAGTTTGCTTGAGCCATTATCATCCATTCTCTTGCAGGATCGCACAGTGGAGGCAGGCAAGCAGCGGAGGAGATTTGAGCTTGTGATTGATTCAGATCTGAGCTAGTTTGTGTGTAACAGGTGGAGATAGTACTGAGTACTTGTGAGGAGTATTGTACTATGTATTGTTATATGTTCTCAATCAATATAATATACAAATAGTTGGGGGTTTTTAGCTGTATGCTTTCCCCGTGATATACTGTGTTGATATGTGCGATTGATGCTTCAATGTGTGCATGCGATTGTTTCTTAATACTGCAAAATTGATGATCAACGTAGAGGAGGTTATGTATTATGCATGATTCCACAAATAGTGTATAATCATGATAATCTCTGTGAATAAGTGTCATATTATTCAAAATTTCTATAGTCACGATTCTCTTTTTTTTTAAACAAGAACAGTTAGTGTATTTATTGCCAAAAGTGGAGCATGCTCCTATTACAATTGACAGTAGCCTTTAAAAACTGAGCAATGATAATGAGCTGAGGATGTAGTCCCTTCTCCTTTGCTTATATTAAAAAATTCATTGAATTCTTTGGCTATTCTTGTTTTATGTCTTACATATTGTCTTTGAAAGAGCAAATTCTGTGGCCTTTTCCTTGTGTTTTTCATTTTGTTGTTCCTTAAGTTTGTTATTCCTTCTGTTGTTGTTCATTTTGCTTGTTGCTCATTCTGCTACTATTCCTTCGACCTGCTGTTCCTTCAGATGTTGTTCCTTCTGCTTGCTATTCCTTCTGGTACTATTCCTTCTATTGTTGTTCCTTTTGTTGTTATTCCTTCATCTACTTACTGTTCCTTCGGCCTGTTGTTCCTTCGGATGTTGTTCCTTCTGCTGTTGTTCCTTTTGGTGTTGTTCCTTCTGCTACTGTTCCTTTTGGATGCTGTTCCTTCTGCAGCTATTCCTTCTACCATCTGTTGTTGTTCATTTTGGTGTTGTTCCTTATGCTTGCTGCTTGGCGATCCTGTTTGTGACCTTCAGAGTTCCAATTACCACTTTCAATCTGAATATTGGGGCTAGTGAGTGCAGATATGCCTTCTGTAGATTGTCTAAGGAAAATGATGAATCGAACAGGGTCCTCCATTGAGGCTAAGTTTTCCTTGAGACAGCAGGCAACCTTTATTTGCCAGCGAGTCTGCTTGCTTGTTTAAATCCCGTAGAATATGGCATGAGTCAACTGTGTCAAAGTCTTTCAATGTGTTTCGAATTCTCTGCAAGGTTTTGTTTAAAGCTGGCTTACGAAAATAATCTTTGGAGTTTAAGAGATTAATCGGAAGCTCCGAGTCTCCAAATATTTGGATTATTTTATAGCCTAACTCCTCCGCAATCTGGCAAGCTTTTAACAGGCTGTAACTCTTTGCTTGATTGTTCGAACTTATGCCTATGCCCCAACTATAGCTAGTTTTATTAGATCTATCTGGGGAAAGAATCAATCCTCCTACGCTTGCAGTTCCTGGATTCCCCTTGGACGCTCCATTAAAGAAGATAATGGCTTTTGAGGTCCCCTGCCACCACTTAAGAAAGTCACCTTCAGTGAGAAGCAGGTGCCAAGTAGGAGCTTTCATCAGTTTGCAGATTGAATCTTTCCATTCTCCTGTCACGCAGGGTCCTAGTCACGTAGAGACTTCTGTAGATAAAATAAAGGCAAAAACTGAATTATCTAATATTTCCAATAAGAGAGATTTTACTTTGGCAGCCACTTCCACTGAATTCAGGAGCCTGTTGTTGAAAACGCACTCATTTTCTCATGGTTTTGATCTGCCCAGGAGGTGTAGAGAGAAACGACTGATATCTGGGAGGGGGTGGGTATGCTAAGTCCGTGGAGGACCATCTTTTAGACTTCTTGCGTGAAAACGCAGTCAACCAATAAGTGGTCAAAGGTTTCGATAGCAGAAGTGCATATGCAACATCTAAAGGGGCCATGGAACCCTCTTTTGTTCAGATTTTGTCCTGTTAGTGCCTTTTTATGCATGAGTAACCAAGTGAAGAAATTCACCTTTGGGAGGCAAAAGGGAGACCAAACGGATTTCCAGAGCTTCGGTGTCAGCAATGATGCGTGTGTAACTTGTAGAGAGGAGAATCCTTGAGATGATGTATAAATTCCAGTTCTTCCCCACCCCCATTTATCTTTGGATGAACGATGGACAGGGGTGGAGCCAGAGAAAGATGCATAGAGCAATTTTTTTTGAGATTCCAGAGGGTCAGGAACCCCTGGAAAAGTCCATCCTGCCCAATTCTCTTTTGCTGTCCCAAGAGCATATGTCTGCAAGTCGGAGGAGGCCTTTGTTCACTAGCTAGATCTTTCAATCATTACAGGAGTTTAAGGTGGCCAATGGGGCATTCCCTTGAATGCTATCCTCCCATAATAATGTTCTCTGTCCATTGCCGAGTATTCTGTATAAATGTTGTTGTATATGGTTGATGCTTCTTCTGACTAAATTCCATATTGCTGTTCCTATTGGAGTAGAAGTTATTGTGAGGTTTCTCAGGGAGCCTCCCTTTAGATATTTCTTCCATAGGATCTTGCTGACAGGATGATTTTTATCTGCATATAATTTCCATATGATTTTTCCATCCATATTTGCTAAGCCTAGATCCTGTATTTGTAACCCACCTTGGTGAAGTGGTCTATTAAGGATATCCCATCTTACTAGATGTAACTTGCTTTAGTTTCCCTTGCCCCCATTCCATAGGAAGTCCCGAAGGAGTTTGGAAATATGTTCCATGATAGACTTAGGAGCTAGCAGGAGGGAAGATTGGAAGATGGGAAGGGCGGAGAGGATTGCCTTTATCAAAACCAAGTTCACTGCCTTTGTTAACCATTTGCCTCCCCAATATGCTATTTTTTCCTTTATCTTGATAATTACTTCAGTCCAAAGGGAGGGAGGGCTTGGTCCCAAGGTTAAGGGAAGGCCTAGATATTTGATCTTTTCCCATTTGTCATACCCAAGGAATCCCAATGTGCAGGCAATTCGAAGAATAGTTGGGTGATCTACATTCCAGCCATAAACCACACTTTTTCTTTTATTGATCAAGGCTCCTGTGATTAAACAGAAGCGTTGAAGGATTTCTTTGAAAGCCTTTGCTATCTTAATCGAGGCCCCTCCCAATAGGAGAAAGTCATCCGCAAAGAGGGCGTGGTTTATAGGATCCACCCCTCTTGTTGCCTTGATACCTGGAATAGTGCTTACTTCCATTTCCGCAGTCAGCTTTCTGCTTAGGGATTCTGCCAACAAAATATAAAGAAAGGGTGACAAAGGGCATCCTTGGCGGAGCCCTCTAGAGGCTTGGAAGAAGTCAGAAGGTCTGCCATTGACCAGGGGGGCTATCCAAGGTATGTGTGTGTAGGATTTGATCAAGTTGACAAATTCAGTGCTAAAACCGAAGGAGAGGAGGATTTTATAGAGAAATGAAAGTTTAACCCGGTCAAAAGCATTTGACATATCCAACTTGATGAGCATGCCTTTTTCTTTTCGAGTGTGGCTAGAGTGGAGGGCTTCTTGCACTTGGATCACATTGTCTATGAGGTGCCTTCCTTTGATGAAACCGCCCTGCAGAGGGGAGATCAGGTTCCCTAACAGAGGCTTGAGTCTATTGGCTAAGAGTTTGGCAAGGATCTTGTAAGAGGCATTGTAGAGAGAGATTGGTTGAAACCTGTCGAAAGGGTTAACTTCTTTCAGGATTAGGGTGAGGAAGGTGGATTTTGTGCACCCTCCCACTTTGGCTTTCTTTTGGAAGGCTTTTACCATTTTGAGAAGATCAAGTTATATTACATTCCAGCAAGCTCTGTAGAAATGGATGGTGAAGCCATCTGGCCTAGGTGCTTTATTCGGCTACATTGACGAAATGACTTCAACTATCACTTTTTTTCAGAAAAAGGCATCGTTAACCCAATGTTTACATCTGCAGTGACAAGAGAGGGGATGTTTGACAAAAAGTATACTACTAAGTCTTCATCGGAAGAACCATCCTCCTGGAACAAACGCTGAAAATGGGTTGTGGCTGCCTGTTTTATGAGAGGTTGTCCTTTGATGGCTTCCTCCTCCCTATTGGATATTTCAGAAATGTGATTCTGAGAGAGACAGGCTCTGTATTGTCTGTGAAAGAAATTTGTGTTTCTGTCTCCAGCTTGGAGCCAGAGGTTGCGAGACTTAAGGTGCCAGTATTCCTCTTCCTGTCGAAAGGAAAGAAAAGAGTTGAACTGGGCGTTCCGTTTGATGAGAAGCTGAGCTTTTGTGATTTCAGATCCTTCCATGCCTAACTGAATCTCAGCTAGAGCCTAAACTATCTTTTGTCTATGGCTCGTTGGAGTGGAAAGGTTTTTTTTTTGCCCAGGCTTGTAATGCAGACTTAATATATTTGAGTTTCTGTTCCCACACGAAGCTGGGGGATCCTTCGACTGGTTGCGACCAAACATGAGCCACTATGTCTATAAAGCCCTCTCTCGATACCCAAAGAGGGTTGAATCTAAAGGGAATAGGGCCCAAGTCCTCCTCTTTCTTTATCAGCAATGAGATGGGGTTATGATCAAATATTATTTGGGAAATATTTTTGAAGACATTAAATGCTTCCCCTCCAGTAGAGTACTTTGAACTAGGAACCAGTCTAAACGGGCAGTAATGTTGGCATTACCATCTCTATTGTTGGTCCAGGTATAACGACCTTTCTTAGTTTTGAGGTCAAGAATGTCCCATGTGAGAATAAGAGACTCCACCGAGGCATGGAAGGGATCTTTACCCCATACTCCACCTTTTTTCTCATTTGGGTCTAGTGTGATGTTAAGATCCCCCACCAAAATGATGTTTGGGGGGGCATACATTTCTAGGAAGTCTGAGAGAGAATTCCAGCAGTCCTTCTTTTCCAGGAAGTTAATAGGAACATAAAGACTGAAGAGAGCTAAAGAAATCTTACTTGGGAGATGTAGAAATATGTATATATCCAATGTTCAGTTGCGAAGGAGCTTTTAAGCTGGAACATATCCCCCGACCATAAGGTTGCAAGGCCCCCTGAAGTACCTCGGGCGCTGACCGCTTTTCCTGAGTTCTTTTTCTATTTGATTCGACTTAAAGATAGAAGAGAATATTCTTCTATATTTGTCTCTTGGAGCAGGAGAATGTCTGAGGTTTCTATTCTTAATAGATATTTTACTGCTTCAGCTTTTTGAGGGTTTCCTAGACCCCTCCAATTCCAAGAGACAATCTGCATTATTTACTAGAGAGGGGTGGTTCAAGCCCACCCTTTGGGGGTCTGATCCTTCTGTTTATGCCTAGTGACATTTCGATTGTGGACTGACTGCCCTGCATCTTTAGTCGCTCCGCCTCTTATTCTCTGATCTCCTTGCGAGATTTCCTTCCTGCCTTTTTGTTGGATTGCTCAAGAGGTTCATCTTCGGAAGAACCAAGACTGTCTATTAGCTTTTTCTTTTTGGTCATTTTTGCATAAGAGGGAGGGGAAGTGGCGCCTACTGGAGGGCCCTAATTTTCCTGTTGGATTGCATCTACACAAGGGGTTTCTGAAATGGGTTCTACAGTTTGTTCTTGAGATCCTGAGTTTATTTCTGTGTCTGCTATTGGTTCCATATATTGTTGCACCTCTCCCTCTTTAAGTTCTGGTTAGTCTTCTGGAGGGTTTAGAGCAGCAAAAGGAATTGTTGAGATGGTGGCATGTGTTGTGGCTTGATATTTGTTTAAAATCTTCCCAGCAGAGGGTACTCCAGTCTCTGGATTCCCTCCTTTCCTTTTCACTTTGTTGGTCTGTTTGGATGTGCCTGCTTTTCTTGCTTGTGTCCACTGTTTTCCCTTTTATTTTTCAGATTCTTCCTCAGTTTTCTTCTTGCAGTTTCGAGCGAAATGACCATAGTCGTGACAATGTGCGCACTTGAAGGGGAGCTGTTCATAATCTAGTTCCTGAATGTGAGACCAGCCAACTATGGTCAACTTAATCGCCTCAGGCAATCCTGTCTCAAGATCGACTTCAACACATATTCTGGCACATGAATATTGTTCTCTCCTTTTAGTCCTATCAATGTATTTACCTAATTTGTTCCCAACTGTTTCCATAGATTCCAAGTTCCAGCAATGAAGAGGAAGATGGGGTAACCTTACCCAGACAGGGACGGCTGAAGGAGTGTCTTGGGAAGGATCAAAGCCCGACATCCATTTATTCAGATAGAGCCCTTGGGGGCCCATGAAATATGGACCGTTTTGGAAAACAATATCTCGATCTTCTGCTGATTCGAAAACAAAAACATAATAACCTCTACCTACCGTGTGGCTTCAGATTCCTTCAAAGACAAGGGGCCTCCAGTTTTACTGGACCCATCCATCAATAGCTTTGGGAGAGGGCCAGAGGCCCGTGAATTGTCCAATGAGCCCTCATTCTTCTAAGTTTAGCGCAGTCCGACACGGGTGTTCCGCAGGCAGTTCTACCGAGGGGATGGATTCGGCTTTCTTAACAAATTTCTACTGGTTCGAGTTTATTTTCCTCTTGCCACATGAGGCTACCAATCATTTGAAGGCATCGATCTCAGGAGGGAGGGGAGGGGGGCCCCCTTTGGCATCCATGCTAGTTGGACTCAAATTTTTTATGAAGAGGCTCACTACGCAGATCTTTCTCCACTTTCTTTTTGGTTGGTTTCAGTAGCGGGAGGTTGTCAAGAGAGCTCTGTAGGAGCAACGACGACTAGGTCTGTTAAGCGTACTCCAGAGGAACCGAAGATACAAAGTCAGATTTTAGCTAAGTGTTGTTTATCTCCCATGATTCTCTTTTTAATTCACAAGTTGGTATTAAAAATAATTTGAATTCTTTTATTCTGACCAAGTTTTGTGAAAAGGAAATTGTTTTAAATCAATCCTAATTGTCATGTAACAATAATTATAACACTAGTGTAAACTATGATTTGATTTGATTATTTTTCCTTCACTTATTTTGTTTAAATTCAGATTTGTTTTCTGTTTTTAATTTTCAATTTTTAGATAATTTGTGCTGGCATATTGAGCAGCTCAATATTGAACACTCAATTGATGTGTTGTCTGAATGGGAAAATGAAGTTTCAGATTCTAATTGTGAACATCAAGAGCTATTTCTCTTCCAATTTCAATTGATGTTCATTTATCGATTAATTCTACCTACTCAAAGGCAGTGTCAACAAGAGAGTGTATTTTCATAATATGACCAACAATCTAATTCAATTAATAATCTTCCACTGTATCTAACAAATTTTCATCCATTTTTCATAGACCCCTTTGAAAAATATTTGGAAAGTTTTCATTCACGGAAGATTGTTAAGAGTTTAACACTTGTACATAACACTAACAAATTTATGCAAGCCATTGTATCTAAAAGTTCATTCTCACAATCTGGCCTGTCATTTCCTCTTTTGAACATCTCCCAATCAATAGTGGAAATCCATCCATATTTCTATGATCCAAATGAAATTCAGTTGGAAAGGGTATTTCAAGAGAAAGTAATTGTAAATAAGTTTCTATCTATAAATATCTTAGCAAGTACTGTATATTCCACTTTTAGATTTATTTTTCTTAGTTTAATTTTATTTGTATGTTTGTTACTAATGATTGATTTGAACATACATGTAGGAATTAAAATGCTTACATGGTTACATTGGAAGTATGACTATACCTAGTCATGTTTCCTTCTTTCAGTTAGAAATAGAAATAGATTAATTTAAATTAGATTTCTTTTCTGTTTGTACTTATTTTATTATTCTAGATTTTCAATAAAGCAAGTAATGAATCTAACTTCTTCTGAGCATTCCCTTTCATTTTTGGAAAAGAGGCTTAAAACATTTTAGAATCTCTTGAATAATCAGATCATGCATATTTGTGAAGTCCTTAATTGTATTGTTTTGAAAAACATCACATTGATCATAGATATGAAGAAATTCCAAGAATTTGCTACAGCTTAACAGTTTTGGATTTGTAAGTATTTCTGAAAAGGAGCTCGTTTCACACTCTTGTATTTTGATGTAAATTGGAGGTGGATGAAATTTAATGAAAACTCATTACTTAAGATTTTTAAGATCAAATAAGTAGATGCTACTGAACATGGGAGAAACTAAAGACTCATGAGGTCTTCATTGCTTTGATTTTGGAGACTTGAAACAAACAGGCAACTATTTTAAATCCCCAACATGCTTAGGGAAGTATTAATTGTTTTGTCAGAATTTGAGAATTCAATAATTTTCCTTATATATTTCATTAAAATTCCGTTTAAACTTTTAAATACATTATTAGGAAATTCATGTTGGATCATTATAATATCTCAACTCTCCTCATAAGAAAGTTGTGATAAACTCTTCCTCAGATCGAATAATCCGATTGTTAATCAAATTATTAAATGAAGTTTTTATATAAAGGAAAATTTGAGTTGGTCACTTCTATTTTGGATACTTTAAAACGTCCCAATCTCGTTGTATTGTTGTATATCATTATCAGAGCATCATAATGTCTGGACATTTCATATAAAACATCAATTGAAGTATTGCGATATCCACCCAATTCTGGACCTGATACCACATTTGAATTCAGTTTTAAAACATATCACATCTGCTCATAAAATCGCACATCAGAGGTTTTCAAATAATATTGCACCAAATATATTCAATCCTGCGCTAGCCCCATCGCCTTCGATCTCCAATAAAACTTTTCACGATATCTCATTGTCCATAATGCATTATCCATCTCATAGCATTTGATCATAAGCATTCCCGATAGGTAACCTGCGATACAAGATCCCTGATATAAATTACCGCTTGCCATATCATAATTTTCATATCACGAAATTCAATCAGTTGTTCTCCTTTTGTACACTTCATATTGAAACTCTGATAAAAGACCTATGATATACATTTTAGCTCATATCTTTAATCAAGGCCCATCAGAAGTTCATAATATCACATGTTTCAAAAAATACAGCTATAATATTTCGCTGATACTTTTCTCTGATAGCACCCATATGTGCAGAAACTCAAAAATTTAGGTTATGAGTAAATGATCATATTCCATCTCTCATTGGTATAGCTGAAATCAAATGCTTACGCTCATTATAAAACTTGGATTTGCTACAAATGGAGGAAATTTTTGCATAAAACGCTTACAACAAATGATCTTATCTATGAGTTTATATATGCGTGTTCCAAATATTCAAATTGCGAAGATAAAGTTGAACCATTGCATCACAATTACCAAATTGTTTCCCTTTAGTCATATTCATTTCTTCCAAAGGGACTCAGAGCCTCTAACTGATGAAATTTGAAATCCTAATCGCTAATTAACATTTTTCTAGACTTTTCTCAATATTTCAAATTCGTAGACTCTTGGATTTGTATTATATCAGAAGCATTTAAAAACAAATTCCAAGATTTACTTCTTTGAGCCTCACATTTCCTTTTACCACTATCATATCCATTACATCTATCAAAGGAAATTCACTATTATGACGTGAAGTCTTGTTCCATTATTTTTGAATATGTATGCTACTTTCATGTTATTATGATGACTCAAAACTTGGATGTGTTTCAATCATAACTTTGTGAAATCCAAGAATTCAATCATAGGGATGACTTTCTGACTAAAGGGATATACATTCTTCATGATATATGCACATTAACCTCTTTTACTCTTCTCAGCAATCTGCTTGGCTAATGAAATATTTCATCACCTGTGGTTCATTTAAATTTTTGCCTTTGATTCATGATTAGAATCACATTTTTATTATATCAATCATCTTTTAGTGAGCATCTTCATGTACTACAAAGGCACTCATGAGCATCCACTATGGTAATGTAGCAATTCGTAGCAAATATGGAGTAGGTAAAGGTAATAGATCATGATTAATCCATTTGGAATTCTCTTTTATTTTGAATTTTGATATTCATCTCATACTTATCATTGAAAGATTCAAATAATCTTCATATATATAATTAATATATTATTTGGGATTTCGAATCAAATTCAATATAATGGGGTTAATACAAACTCAAAATAAAGAAATGAAAGAGGGCATTTATCACCATGATTTATTAAAAAGCATATTTACATTCTCATCTCTCATAAATGCAATTCACTTTAGATTCCTGGAACATGAAACATTGTTTTCCTCTAGTTTGTTGCTTGTTTTAGTTTAGATTTAATAAGTGATGATTATGGGTCAATGTATTGAAAATCAACTGTTGGGCTGTGACCTTTTCAACCGACAATTTTAAGGTTACATAGTGATGCCTTATATCGCAAAAGGTAGCGATTAGCGAGCCCCATTCTATCGCATCAGAGAAAGGGTTCAGATGGTTGTGATCCTTTAATTCTTATCGGGCCTTTTGAGTTTGTATCACCCAAAGCCTTATTAACCGATATAGTGTTGAATTCCACAAAGCAGTCTTATATTCCTAAGTACTGGCTTGGCTTGATGATCGAGAGTTCTCCTTTATCGACATTGGGGAATGGCTTATCCTTGACTTTGATACACACCACATCCACTGCCGATATGCGATATGCTCTTGCGAACTTCAATTTTTTTTTGACACTTCGCAAGATCCCTTTCGGGTCCGCACCCCACTGCCCATCATAAGCCCTTGGCTCGACAGTGTTAAAGTCATTTAAGCCTTTAACATCAATCTACTATCATACATTCAAGGCACATTGTTTGAGGTTCCACCATATTGGTGTCGGGGATCAACGCATCCTTGGCCCTCAATGCAACACTCCATTTCCGTGGCCAACTTGTGACTTACAAACTTCAAATTTTTTATGTTCCTGCGCATGACCATTTCGGGTCCGCGCCATCGACCCTTCGTGAAGTGCTTGTCTCTGCCTAATCCCGATCCCGATCGGTTGGCATGAATGTTGAACTTCTGCCTATGGTCTGTTTTGAATGGTTTCAACATATCTCTCCCTTTGCGGATTTCAAATATTCTTGGCTCGAGCACAATACTATTTCGGGTCTGCTCCCATCGGCCCATCACTGAAGCACTTGTCTCTGCCCATCTCCTAAACCTGATTCACTGACTTATGTATTGAAGCTCCTTTGATGATCTTCATTGATGGGATTTGGTGGTTTCTGTGTTTTTCTGGTTAATGACGCACTGATGGGTTAATCGCCTAATAAGGTGGTTTCCCCACCCTCCACCACTGCTAGGTGTCCTCCTCTTAGTGGAATAGGAGCCAGGCTCCCGATACCGCTTACCAATGTTAGTGTCACCCGAAAGCCCACTCTTGGATAGAAAGCCTCCTTTTTGCTTCTTTGACTTCCTCGCTCTATCCCAAGCAAATACCCTTATTTTGCTCCAATGAACAGAATTAGTAGTTCTGTTTAGATTTGTTGAAGCTTGATCTGGACCATTGAATGCTAGGATCCAACGGTTGCTCGAGGCATGTTTTGCTTCTTGCATTGCTGTTTAGCTAAGGAATGGCGGTCCACCCTGGTTCATCTGAATTTATTTTGAGGAACCCCTGTGTTAAATAACATCCCTCATTTTCTTTAATATCTACTTCTTTGTTTGAGATGCGGAGAATGTGGAAGAAAGAGGAGGTGGTGAAGAAACTCAACAAGCCCCGTAGCCTCTGGAGAGTGTTGTTGAGAGATGGATTACTTGGATTCTCATCTGAATTTATTGCCTTTATCAAGAGTTCTGAATCTCCAAAGACCTAGAGATCTGTGCAACCATGTTCCTGGGCAATCTGACAGCCTTTAAGAAGCCCAAGGATTTCAGCCTAGTTGTTGGTACTCTTACCTAATCCCCAACTGTAGCTGTCTGTACGGGTGCCGTCCTGAGAGTATACCACACCACCAGTGCCAGAGATCCTTGGGTTGCCTTTGGAGGCACCATCGAAGAAAATGATTACCTTTCCCTGCTTCCTCCACCAGGATTGGATCTTTGCATTTGGAGTTCTGATGCGCCATGTGGGGTTGAATGTGGGCCGAGTAGGTGTTTATTTATTGGCCTGGATGAGAAGGGTACCCAACCAACTTCTTTCATCAGTTATGAGAGTTTTATCTAACTTACTGGGGTAGTTCCCAAGAGCCTCTGTCAGAGCTGCCTTAGCTTTGGCGACCACAGACAAGGGATAGGATGATGCATTGTTGAATATTCAGTTGTTCTGGGCTAGCCGGAGCTTCCAACAAATGAACTTGGGAATGGAGTGCCAGATTCGATTCCACAGAGATTTTGCTCTAAGGGCCCTAGTGTACCTTTCAGTCCAAGTGGAGAAGAGTTCTACTGTTGTGCACCAAGTAGGGGCAGGTGCATTGAGACCTTGAAGGGTGACGACCCATATTGATTGTGTAAAGGCACAACTTACAAAGAGGTGATCGATGCTTTCAGATGCCGATTTGCATAGAATGCACTAGTGCGGCCCTATAATGCCTCTGTGGGCAAGATTTTCACCAGTCAACGCTTTCCTATGGATGATTAACTAGGTGAAGAAATTCACCTTGGGAATACCATAAGTATCCCATGTGCGTTGCCAAATGGAGGGGTTGACGACTTGATTTTGCATGGGTTGCAAGGCTGCAAAGCCAAGCGCAGGGATATAGACCCTTGCCTTCCCCCATCTCCAAAGATCCGGTGCATGTAGGTTAATTGGAGCCGAACCCTTCAGCTTATCCAGGAGAAGGTTCTTTTGTTGTATTAAATGTATTGACAGATTATGGAAGATCCAATCTTTCCAGTTCCCTTGTCTGTCCTAGACTGAAATGTCAGCTAGACTGTGTAAATCATGTTGGGAAAGCCAATCACGAAGTTCTGCTAGCTCCACTGTGTGTTCAAGGGGGGGGATTTCCCATGATTTTATCTTGCCATATCATGATATTAGCTTTGTTGCCAGGCACCCTGTAGAGCTGATTTTGGAAGGTGGAAAGCCCTTTTCTGCAAAGATTCCAGAGCGGTGTGCCTTTGGGAACACTATCTACGTGAATATTTCTCAATGAGACTCCTTTGATGTATTTATTTCAGAGAAGTTGATTGACCGGATGATGTTTATTGGAGTAGAGTTTCCAAAGGATTTTACCTCCTAAAGCGATGTTTGCCAAACCAGGGTCTCTAATCTGGAGACCTCCTTCCAGCTTTGACCTTTTTGCTTTGTCCCAACTTACTAAGTGAAATTTATTTTCATTTCCTTTGCCTCCCTGCCATAGGAAGTTTCTGAGCAACTATGATATCTGATCCGTGATTGTCTTTAGTGCTAGGAGGAAGGAGGCCTGATAGATAGGGAGAGAGGAGAGCATGGACTTTATGAGGATTAACTTGCCAGCGTAGTTAAGCCACTGCCCACACCAAGCAACTATCTTAGTTTTGATCTTATTGATGGCTTCATTCCATAGTGAGGCTCGGTTTACCCACAGAGTTAAAGGCAATTCCAGGTATTGAATTTTGTTCCAGGAGGCATAACCTGGAAAGTTCAGGATTCTTGCAATTCAGAGTGTGGTGTGCTCCTCTATGTTCCAGCTGTACACTACACTTTTTCTTTTATTAATGAGCGCTCTTGAAATGGCACAGAAGCTCTAGAGGATTCGATTGAATTCCTTTGCTATTCTTGTGGAAGCTTCTCCCAAGAGAAGAGAATCATCAACAAACAAGGCATGGTTGATTGGATCTAGTCGAGTCGCCGGTCGGATGCCAGGAGGGTGCCTTTATTTCTTTCTGCTTCCAGTTTCCTACTCAGGGTGTTTGCCATTATTATGTACAAAAAGGGAGATAGCGGGCATCCTTGCCTTAGCCCCCTTGAAGCTTGAAAATAAGAGGTAGGTCGGCCGTTAACTAGCGGGGCAATCCATGGTTTATCTGTGCATGCCTTGATCATATTCACAAAAGTTGGGTTGAATCCGAAGGTAAGAAAGACTTTATAGAGGAATGTAGGTTTACCTGATTGAAGGCGCTGGTCATGTCCAACTTGATCAACATCCCTTGCTCCTTCCTTTGATGATTGGAATGCATGGATTCTTGAACAAGTATCACATTGTCTAAAATATGTCTTCCTACTACAAATCCTCCTTGGTTGGGAGAAATGAGCTTGGATAGCAGAGGTCTTATTCTGTTTGCAAGCAGTTTAGCAAGAATTTTGTAAGAGACATTACATAGCGAGATCGGCCTAAATCTGATAAAAGGTGGCTGGATTCACTTCTTTAGGTATTAGGGCAAGAAAGGTGGATTTGGTTCTGCCTTCCACTTTCGCCTTTTTATGAAAAGCCTTTGCCATTCTTAGAAGGTCAGATTTGATGGTTGTCCAGCAGGCGCTGTATAAATGTGTCGAGAAACCATTTGGGCCTAGGGCTTTATCAGGCTCCATGTCACAGATTACATTGCTAATTTCTTCCTCCGTAAAGGGCTTCATAAGGTTTGAATTATTCTCCTCGTTGACCAAGGAAGGGATTTGGGAGAGGAAGTCATTGGAGATCACCTCATCTTCTGTTCCATCCTCCGAGAATAACCACTGAAAGTGAGTTTCAACAGCTTCTTTAACTTGGGAAAAACCTTTGGCAACTGTCCCATTTGTTGTGATGATTTCCGAAATGTGATTCTCGGAAAGTCGAGCTCTGAACTGCCTGTGAAAGAAGGCTATGTTTCGGTCACCAAATTTCATCCATAGGCTTCTGGACTTAAGCCTCCAATATTCTTCTTCTTTTCTGAAAGAGTTGAAGGAGGCAAGTTGGGCTACTTGTTCTTTTTCTAGTTCATGCACGGTTACATCTTTGTCCTCCATCTTCAACTGTAAATTTGCTAGTTGTTGGACAATTTCTTTTCTCTGTGTGGTGTAGGTGTTGGAAGGTGCCTAGACCCACTCTTTTAGAGCTGATTTGGTTGCTTTTATTTTTTTCTCCCAAACATAACTGGGTGACCCGATGACCATGGTGGACGGGGCCTTTTCAACTACTTCCATGAACCCTTCCTGCTCTATCCACAAGGGGTTGAAGCGAAACGGTATGGCCCCCCGGTTTTCTTCCTCGTCCAATTGTAAGAGGGTGGGCTTATGGTTTGAGGTGAGCTTTGGTAGTATTCTCGTCAATACTTTTCTCTTGTCCATGAAAAGAGTGCTCTGCACTAGAAATCTGTCAAGCCTGGCTGAGATGTGAGCTACTCCTATTCTGTTGTTTGTCCATGTGTATCTCCCCTTTTTGGGTTTAAGATCTAGAAGGTCCCATTGCTGAATTATGTCCTCCACAAGGGGTAGCTATGGGTCTTTGCTATTGTTGCCCCCTATTTTTTCTCTTGGGTCGAGGATGATGTTTAGATCTCCTGCTATTACAATGTTCATGGGGGGAATAACATTCTACAAAATCTATAAGTGTTTGCCAACACTCTTTTTTCTCAAGGTAAAGCACAGGAACATAAAGATTAAACAGGGCAATAGTGAGCTTACTTGCTTTATGTTTGAGTTCGGTGTAAATCCAATGTTGAGTCTCGAAGGAATTCTCCAGCTGGAACAGGTCTTCCATCTAGACTGTGGCAAGTCCTCTAGAGGTTCCCCTTGCGCTTACTGCCATTCCAGCTTTGGTCTTCCAAGTTGTTCTGCTTAACTCAAGAAGGGCTTCCCCTTCTATTTTTGTCTCTTGGAGCATGAGGATCTATGGGGTTTCTATTTTCATGAGATCTTTAATAGATGTAGCCTTCATGTGATTCCCCGAGCCTCTACAATTCCAAGAGACTATACACATTATTTTTTTGGGGTGGTGGAGGAGAGGCCTCCCTTTGATGGCCGAGCTATGGTATTTTGACTTATGGACATTTCTAGAGTGGATTGACTTCCTTGCATTTCTTGCCTCTCTGCTTCTTCTTCTCTGGCTTCCTTGAGGGATTTCCTCCCTATCCTCTTCTATGGTCATTCATTTGTCTCCTCTCCAGATGAGCTTGTTAGTCCAGAGGCTTTTTTCTTATCATATCTGCATAAGAGGATGGCGGGTTTTCTCTTTCTCCGGAGTCATTTTGGGTCGGGGAGGCCCCTGAATTTCCTTCCTCAATTAGTGAGTGGTTTGCTTGTTGTTTTGCATCTCTTTCCATAGCAGGGGTTTCTTCCTGTGTGTTGAGGGTTGTGAAGGAGTTTGAGGGAAGGTCTGTTCATGGGGGTGCTACCCCTTCTGGCTACAATTCTGAGGATGGCGTGTTGTTTCCCGCTTGTGCCCCTTTCCTTTTCTGTTTGTTGAGTTGCTTTGATGTGGTTGTTTTCTGCACTGTCGTCCATAGATCTCCTTTTGTTTTCTCTGCTTCTTCTTCGGTTTTCTTTTTGCAGTTTCTTGCAAAGTGCCCGTATCTATGGCAGTGCTTGCACTTGAAGGGAAATTGTTCGTAGTCCAGTTCTTGCACATGTGACCAATCTGCCATTGTTAGTTTTATAGCTTATGGGAGCCCAACTTCCAGATCTACCTTGACACAAATTCTGGCACAAGAGTATTGTCCCTTCCTGTCTGCTCTATCAATGTACTTTCCAAGGGTGTTTTCAATGGTTTCTAAAGTCTTCGGGCTCCAACAGTGCAAGGGTAAATGGGGGAGGCACACCCAGACAGGAACAACCGAGGGCATGTCTTGGGCTGGATCAAAGTTCGGGGTCCATCTGTTCAGGTAAAGGCCCTGAGGTCCCATGAAGTATGGTTTGTTTCTGAAAATGAGGTCCATGCCTTTGATGCATTCAAAAATGAATATGAAGTAGCCCTTACCCACAAATGACATTTTATTCCTTCTGAGACCAGAGGTCTCCAGTTGCGTTGCACCCATGATTCGATGGCTCTTGGTGATGGCCATAACCCAGTAAATTGACTGATGAGTCCTCTTTTTGCAATATTCATGGCAACAAGACAGGGCACTTCGGCTGGAAGCGCGACATTTGGGATTGTTTCCATATTCTTGACGAACTTCTACTAAGAGGCTGTCATTGGGCGCTTTCTGCATTTTCCCACTAGCTGTTTGAAGGCCAGGAGCTCAGGGGGGAGGGAGGAAGGAGGCTCAGAGCCTCCTTTTGGAGCCATGGCTGAGAGGAGGGTTTGTAGGGGGACGCTCGCGGAGGGAGCAACGAAGTGTGTGAAAACTTTTCCAACGAGTGAAAATATTTTACACTACGTTGGTATAATATTCATCCTTTTAATTTTAATCAAAGAAAGAAGTGAATTAATATTGGAGAAGATGATATCTCTCATGTAAAATTAACCAAAATTCTCCAATGGTAAGTTCATTTGCCCACTTTCATTTATTTTCATCTCTTTACTTTTAATTTCAGTTTGTTTTTAATTTTTGTTAATATAAAATTTTGTTTTGCAGCTCCTCATAAAACTTCCCATGCCTCCATCAAATCAGATTTGGAATTCACTCTCCTTTGTTCAGTAATGATCCTCATCGAATCAGCTACACTAGGGAGTTTCTAAAACTTTAGTTTGTTTCTTTAAGCATTTCTTTTGTTAGAAAATTGTTAAAATGATGCTTTGAAACAAAACAATTGACACCAGACAGAATTTTTTCGTTGTCGCTGAATTTTATCATCACTGCTATCGGAAGCCAAAACGCTTATAACTCTGCAAGATAAAATTTATCTAAATCTCAACAAAAGAAGGAACATTCACGTGATTATTTTCTTTTACTTCGTCTTGTTGAGGCATTGCTATAAACTGTCTTGTTGGAGTTTATCTTTTAAAAAATTGGATTTTTCTTTCACCTTCCACCTTCTTCATTTTTATTTTTGATTGCTGATTTCTTTTTTGATTTCAGTTTCCACATAAAAGCCTCTGATTGGTAGCTGCCGGGAAAGAATTTCAAGCAAACATTATGAAGGTATTATGTCCATTAAACATAAATCTCTATTACCATCCTGAATCTTTCACTCAAATACATCATAAACTACAAGCATGCAAATGCGCTTATCAAAAGGGTGATTAAAGAGGAAGCATGGGAAATATAAGTAAACCCGTTGGGGCTATGAACGCTCGCTGGAAGTGGGACTAGGCTTGTATGGCATAAAAGACAACTTCGTCAGGTTACTGTTCAGGCTAAGTTGACAGTGAAGCGATGTCAAAGACAATCATAAAATGGATATATGTTTGATCAAAAACTCCTATCTCTACCTTCTTCTATTATTATATGAGGTAGTTTAAAAAAAACAAAAACAAATTTTCCCAAATTTGGATTCATGACTTTTACTATAGTCTTCTTTGAGTACTTATATTTACATACTCATATTGCTTAATCTATTTTATGTGGGACATATGGAAATATTTTACTGTTAAACAATTTCGTAAACTCCATTATTTTTAACCTTTGGATAAATTAAAGTTCATTATATTTAACCACAGATAATTGGTTCTTCCCAGTGGGTTGTCATTATTGTAGGGAAAACCCAACACCCACCATTATTTCAAGTAATGGGAACCATTTCCATTAATTTTTGGTCAATCATCTTTTATGATTTTCATTTAAGTTAATTGTCTTACAATTTTTTCATTTTTTAATTTTCTTCGAATTATTGTTTTGATTGTTTCATTGAGTCTGAATTTTCACTAACTTTCCATCGATACTTGCTTTGATTCATTTGGTCAATCGGTTTGTAAATGTCACTCCTTTGAAGTTTGATCGTTTTCTTGCCTAGACTAAAAATGTAAATAAATCTATAAAATTTCAATTTTTCGTAGCTAATTAAGTTCAATAGCCATTCATTGTAAATAGTAACTCTTAGTTTTTACTAATAATTTTATTTTTCACTAAAGGTCCTACAAAATGACCCAGCGAAATTGTATAACAGATGAAAATGCGTTTTAGGCTTTGATTCATTTGGTCAGCCGGTTTGTAAATGTCACTTCTTTGAAGTTTGATCTTTTTCTCGCCTAGACTAAAAATGTAAATAAATCTATAAAATTTCAATTTTTCGTAGCTAATTAAGTTCAATAGTCATTCATTGTAAATAGTAACTCTTAGTTTTTACTAATAATTTTATTTTTCACTAAAGGTCCTACAAAATGACCCAGCTAAATTGTATAACAGATGAAAATGCGTTTTAGACTTTGATTCATTTGGTCAACCAGTTTGTAAATGTCACTCCTTTGAAGTTTGATCGTTTTCTCGCCTAGACTAAAAATGTAAATAAATCTATAAAATTTCAATTTTTTGTAGCTAATTAAGTTCAATAGTCATTCATTGTAAATAGTAACTCTTAGTTTTTACTAATAATTTTATTTTTCACTAAAGGTCCTACAAAATGACCCAGCTAAATTGTATAACAGATGAAAATGCGTTTTAGACTTTGATTCATTTGGTCAACCAGTTTGTAAATGTCACTCCTTTGAAGTTTGATCGTTTTCTCGCCTAGACTAAAAATGTAAATAAATCTATAAAATTTCAATTTTTTGTAGCTAATTAAGTTCAATAGTCATTCATTGTAAATAGTAACTCTTAGTTTTTACTAATAATTTTATTTTTCACTAAAGGTCCTACAAAATGACCCAGCTAAATTGTATAACAGATGAAAATGCGTTTTAGACTTTGATTCATTTGGTCAACCAGTTTGTAAATGTCACTCCTTTGAAGTTTGATCGTTTTCTCGCCTAGACTAAAAATGTAAATAAATCTATAAAATTTCAATTTTTTGTAGCTAATTAAGTTCAATAGTCATTCATTGTAAATAGTAACTCTTAGTTTTTACTAATAATTTTATTTTTCACTAAAGGTCCTACAAAATGCCCAGCTAAATTGTATAACAAATGAAAATGCGTTTTAAGATCTTGATAATTTACTCCAATTTATTATTTTAAAACAAATTGTCAAACCCAAAACCCCAAAATTGCAAAATAGCTATAACCCAATTTGTAAGACTATTAATTAACGTGAGACCCACTTCACAACCCTTTTCTTACATCTAAAATTTGTGATTTTTTAATTATACAATAAAAAAAAATGTTTTTTGCAACGATATCACATATCTCAATTTCATATTGTCACTTGTTTTAAATGACATTTAACTTGCAGTTACCAATTTAAAAAAATATGTGATGGAGCCTTTTTATTTTAACATGTAGTTTAGTTATACCTCCCGACTCCACTAACCTCACCCCACTCCGTATTCCTCCACCTCACCTCACTCGTTATTCCTCCACCTCACTCAGCCTTACGTCAGCCTTACGTCATCCTCCACTCTCACTTGACCTCATTCACCCTCCTTATCCCTCCATTAACACCGTCCACTCCTTATCACCCCATACTCTCGAAAGTCACACTTATACACTCTCCACCACACTTATAAAATTTTGTATTTTGAATTTGTTTTTATAATATATTATATTATTATTATAATATTTATATATTAATGTTAATTTTTATATAATACAATTACAATATTTATATAATAGTATTTTAATGAACTATTAAATTATATATTAATTAATTTATGTAAATAATTAATATTAATTAATTTAATAATTTAATATAATTAATTAGCATTAATCAATCAATAATTGTAGTTTAATTTAGGATTAAAAATTAATTAAAAAATTTTGATTTTAGCCGACGCAATAGAAATTTGAGAATTCTCGCAATTTTAATATATCAAATTCGAGAGCTCATAAATGGAGTTCTACTTAGCCAAATGAGGCCTATGATAGCTCATTGGAAAGATAAAATCATGGAGAACATTTTTGGAGTGGTTTCATTTCCAAATTTGGTCATTTATTGGCTCTAAAATCCAGCAGAAGATCAGGCTCTAAATTTTTAACAAAATCAATTTTCTGAGTTTTCTTTTCTGCATTCTTATTTGCCCACGACTTCTTCTGAGTGCAGAATCATTCGTCAATAATCTCCTTGGCTAATTAAATCATCACATGCATAAATAGAAAGCTCAATTTTCCTTTTCACTTATTTATTTAATCGAATTTGATTGGATTTCTTTTAATTCCAGATTTAGCATTTTGATTTTATTTATTTTTATTTTAATTTTGTTTTGATTTGTTTTGCTGGAAAACAGTTGAAGAGAAAAGAATCTCAATCAATTAGAAGACTCCAGCAATAGAGGAATGAAATTTTCGAGCTAATGAAAATTGATTAGACAGATTTCTTCTTCAACAAACTTTCTTGTTAAGAATTCTTTTGAAACTATTATAAATAACAGATTGTAGAATGTAATAAAGGGCTTCTCTCCTCTGCAATTCTAGAATTCTTAAATCTTTTATGTAATAGGAATTTAGAGTTGTAGGTGGGAGGAGTGAAAATCTCAGATCTGGGGATTATTGACAATTTTTCTTTTGCATTTTGAATTATGTATGAGCAGAGTTTGCACTTCTACAGCTCTTGTTGTAACAACAAAAGTTCAAGCAATGTAAAGGATTGTTGGAGACTAGAGCCAGAGAAATGGATTTAATAAATTGTCATTTCTAATACTATTGTTTTAAATACTAGTTTCATTTATGATGGCATAAATGTGTCATTTTATTCATATTTGTGCATTATTGTCGGTATGAGTAATTTGTCTCAATCATATGTTATTATTTATCTATGCTCTTATAGGTTGAATTCTGATTTTTGAGTAACTATTTATTCAGAAATCTGTCTTTTAATACCAGTTTAACAAATAGTGATATGTTTTGAACTACTTTGTCATATTATTGTTTAATTATTCAAATTACTGATTAAACAATCAATATCATTTTGTGAACATCTTCCTAAATGTTGTTGGTTTATTATTTCAGTTAAGAGGTCTCTAAATAGAATACGTTTTGATATACATAATGTCAGTTAATTGAACTACCTTGTTAGCTTGATATTCATTATAAGCCAGACATGTTTAAATCCCAATCATTTAAATATCTTGCTCTCAGTTGGGTTAGATATATATCTGCTTAATTGAGTGATCTGATATTCACCCTATGAGTGACATCAGTTAAAGATTTATTATTTAAAGGTATTACAGACTCATGTGCTGGTTTGGGTTCTGTGTTATTTAAGCAATGGATTGATCAGATTGCCAATAGACAGACATTTAAATGGAAAGAAAGCATAGAAATACAACAAACACAAAGACACAAACAATTTTAATAAGGAGTTCACCCTATTCTCCAGGGCTACATCTCCGGTCCAGCTTTCAATGGTGGCCTTGTTTTATTGTGTCTTTAAGCAGAGAATTACAATGTAGGGACTCAATGTGAGTTCTCCTGAAGTAGGTTTGTTTGGCAGGGTGGTTCTTGGATTCCCCAAGCCACTTGAGTACACAAAGTTCTTCTTCCTACTAGCTCTGCGACCTTCTCGTCTACAGTGGTGAGCCTAATGTGGTGCTCAGCTTGGACAGATCCTCAATGGGATGGCTTGGATCTCTCAAGCCTTTGGTGCTCGATGCTACCTTTGGTCAGCTCGACTCTCTGTCCTCTTTCTACTTTTGCTTTACTGCCTTCTTTCTCTGTGTATTTCATCATCCTCTCGGGATTCTGGTCTCTCTGTCTTCTTTTTTTCGTCTATCGGACTGTTCTCCGACTTGACCGTGTATTCTATCTTCGTTCATGGCTTTGAAGCCATTCGAACTCATGCCTGTTCGGTTTCTCTTCCGCCATTGTCGATTCACCTTCTGTAGCCGCGCTTGGAGTTCCTTTTTCGGCGTCATCATGAACGCTCAGGGAGCGGCCACATGTCCTCCTCTAAATGGTGCCAGCCTGCTTCGTCGGTTTGTTTCTTCAGTTACGTCGTGGATGAAGTCTTTCCTCCATTGTGGCGGTCAAATGGACTCCAAATCTTTACAAATTGCGGTGTATTCCCTCGTCGATTTCGCTTCCTCCATCAGGTGCAATCTCAACCGTCCAATCTGGGTCCTCCAGATTTGATGCCATACGCACGTCCCACGCGGTTGACTTGCTCGACCGATAACGTGCGATCAATGGTGGTTTTCTCTCACCTCTGCTTGCCACGCGTCGATTGTTGAGTGGGATTGCTTCGCTTCCATCCAAAACCGCTTACCGTTTGAGGGCGCCCCGATCAATACCGCTGGTTTCTGGAGCGCGAGTCCTGCCTTTGTCTTTAGTGCTATTCGCCTTTTTGCCTGTGGTTCTCTGGTTTTCCATGTGTTCGAGTGCTTGGGCTTCTCCCATTTTGGCCCTGTTTGCCAGCGATGCATGATTAGTGCTAATCGCGCATCAAAATCAACCTCCATTTCCCGATCCCGGGCTCCCAAGGGCTACTTTGACCTCCTGTGCGGTCTCCATGGGCCTCGGTCAGTACACTTTAACCGAGGTCCTTGTCGTTCCCCGTTGGCTGTCATTGCCACTAGTTCAGGGATGTTTTTGATCACGGCTCTGAATTTTAAGAGATTTGTCTCGTCCTGATACAGTCATGGTTCTTTGACAGTCTTTTATGGATCCAATTCGGATCACTGCCTTCCCACTGAAAAGATTTTGGACCACCAAAAGTTGGTTTTCAATCATCAACTAAGTGAGGGTATTGCTGTCTCACTTGTCCAATCTTAATCCACTTTGAACTGCTCAGCTTTGAGCCTTTGAGTCCAATTCTGAGGTACTCAACATCTCCTCTGTGCGCCGTCCTCACCTTCTTGTCCAAGACTGTGTCTTCCTACAATTCATTAAGATATTCAGGTAGCAGGTCATCAATAAAAGGCAATTGACTTTTCTGTTTAGGATCCTCAATTAGAGAAGGTTCAAACAATCTCAAGCAATTGGCATTTACGACTGAGTAGATGTGCATGTAAGCTGGTAGATCAAGGCGAAAATCATTTTCACCAATCTTCTCAAGTATCCTAAAAGGTCCATACCTGATAGGCTTTAGCTTTTCACCTTCACCTTGCATCCCGTCCTTGCTGATATACAACCAGACCTAGTCTCCAACTTGAAAACTAGGCTCCGTCCGATGCTTGTCATGCCTAGCCTTTTATTTGGCTTGACTCTTTTCCAACTGTTCCTGTATTGCCTGATGGATCTCCTGGATCTGTTCAATGAACCTAGTTGCCTTGTCCTCATCACTGTGTCCATCAACCATCGTATCTTTACCAAAGACAAAATCCAAAGGAGACCTTGGTGTGAAACCAAAACAGGTGTCAAAAGGAGATCTCTGTGTAGAAGAGTGTTTGGCTATGTTGTAAGCATGCTGCACATAACACAAGTGTTCGTCCCAAAGCTTAGGATGTTTGCTGCAATATCCCCTGAGTAACTGGATCACTGTCATGTTAACTACTTCTGTCTGGTCGTCAGTTTGTGGATGAAAAGCTATGCTTTTATTCAGTTGGGTGTCCATCAATTCCCACAGACTTGACCAGAACTTCCCCGCAAATCGGGTGTCTCGATCAGATACAATAGAAATGGGTAATCCAAAATGAACCCATACATGTTCAAAGAATAATTTTGCAGTTTGTTCAACTATAATCTGTTTATTACAAGGTATCAAAATACACATTTTGCTGAACCTATCCACAACCACATATAGATAATCATGACCCTTCCTAGATTTAGGCAGTCCAACAAAATCCATGGAAACACTTTCCCAAGGGTGAGAAGGAACTGGTAAAGGAGTGTACAAGCCTAGTTTTCTATTTCTGGGCTTGCTTTTAGCACTCATAGTACATCCTCTTACATATCTAGAAACTGTCTCATTCATTTTCGGCCAATAGCAAAATCTTTGCAGCTATGCAACTGTTTTACTTACCCCAATGTGACCTGATATCAGAGAAGTGTGTGCCTCTCTAATTATCTTTACTCTCTAAGTTTGTGGAATGCATAGTTTTCCACAATGATATAAGAGTCGGTCCTTCACATGATAGTCCAATTATTCTACCTTTTTTCCTTGACTCAAAGTTGCATATACATCTTAAAAGTCTACATCTTGAGCATATTGTTCAATGTAACTTTCATGTGGTACAAAATTATGATTAAGTATAGTAGATGCATTTATAATGGGTCTAGATAACATGTCCGCAACTTTGTTGTGTATGCCCTTTTTATATCTGATGACTAGATGAAACTGTTGTAGAAAACCCATCCATCTGTAATGCCTTGATTGCTGCAACTTAGTTTGGGAGTGTAGATATTGAAGTGTTTGATGATCAGTATGTATTACTGTCTCTTTGCCCATTAAGTAATGTTTCCACTTTTTCACACTTTGAACTAATGCATACAATTCTTTATCATATGTAGGATAGTTAAATACTGCAGGAGTAAAAGTCTTAGAATGATAACATATGGGTTTATCGTGTTGTGTCAACACTGCTCCCATGGCATGGTCACTGGCATCTGTTTGGATTTCAAACGGTCTTTGTAGATCAGGCAGTGCTAATACAGGTGTTGTACTAATCTTTTCTTTCAAGGTTTCGAAGGCTTTCTGATGTTTGCCTCCCCATTGAAACACCTTGTTTAATCCTGTCAAAGCATGTAAGGGAGCCGCAATTGAGGAAAAATTAGAGATAAACTTCCTCCAATATTGTGCTACTTCTAAGAAGCTTCTCACTTCTGTAGTAGACTTGGGTTTAGGCCAGTTTACAATGACTGCCACTTTAGAGGGATCTATTTTCAATTCACCACCCCCTACTATATGACCCAAATAATTTAGAGATGTTTTTCCAAATTCACATTTTGATAGTTTAACATAAAGTTTTTCTCTTTTCAAAACATCTAATGTCTGCTTAACATGCTTTAAGTGTTCTTCCCACGTTTTACTAAAAATTAGAATGCCATCCAGATACACAATAACAAAATCATCAAGAAAAGGCCTGAGTACATCATTCATTAATCTCATGAAAGTAGCAGGAGCATTGGTCAAGCCAAAAGGCATAACCAACCACTCATACAATCCTTGCTTTGTTTTGAAAGCAATCTTCCATGCATCTTGCTCTACAACTCTGACCAGATGGTATCCACTGCGCAAATCTAGCTTGGTGAAATAAACAACTTCCTTCAATTGATCTAAAAGACCATTTATGCGAGGAAGGGGATAATGATTTTTTATTGTTATCTTATTCAGTGTTCGGTAGTCAATGCACATTCTCCACGAACCATCTTTCTTTCTCACCTGAACGATTGGTGACCCACATGGTGATGTGCTAGGCCTGATGAACCCCTTCTCGAGCAACTCCTACACTTGCTTCTTGATTTCAACATTCTCTAAATCAGACATGTACATCCCAATGTTAGGCAATGGAACATCTTGTTGCAAAATAATATCATATACTATTTCCTTTTTGGGTGGTAGACCTTTAGGTTCCTAAAACAGGACATCATACTCTGAAACAATGTTTTCTATATCAGCCTGTTGCTAAGCATTACAACCCTCAAATACATTGGTTTTATTAGGTTTCTTTTCCTTTACAACCATTAGTAAGAATTGTTTGCATGAATTTATCATTCTTTTCATCTGCCCATAATTTATGAGAGTATAATTATTCTTGAGCTTGTGAGCTCTTACAGAGTATTCGATTCCATCTTTAACAAGTAGATACTTGTTCTTAGCTCTATAGAAAATAGCCTTTCTATCATACAAGTAAGGATTTCCCAAAACAATTCCACATATATCCAAAGGAATTATGTCTAACTCAACCTCATCTACAAATGGTGACCCAAAATAAAACTTGAATTTGCACTGTCTAGTCACTTGTAGTTGTGGTTTATCATTCAACCATCCTAATGGGTATGGTTTCTTGTGAGGTGTAGTTGCTAATCCCAATTTATTTACAATTGCTTCAGAAATAAAGTTTACTTGTGAGCCATTATCAAACAAAGTATTAATTTTTGATGTTTGGAAATAACTCGAATATGGAAAAGCTCATGTCTTTTTCTCTCATTTTCTTCATCAATAATAATTTGAGCAGAATTACTAGTAGATGCTTCAGAATTCTTACCTTTTATACCTGTGGCTACACTGATTGTTTCATCTCCCGAGTCTGATCCCAAATCTTTCTGAATAGCTGCAACAATCTTCTTCTTCTTGCCCTTGGACTTCTTAGGTCTCAGCTTTTGATGCAGAAATCAACAGTGCTCATCATCACGCTCCTCCTTTTTACAGTGAGTGCATGAAGCTTTGCTTTTTTATGCAGTATTAGCCTTCCTTGCTTTCCACTTCTGCTTTCTTTTCTCCTTGCTCTTGCTTACAGTGGGTTGGGATGGTTCCCCAACTTCTGGATTTCCATTCTTTCCTCTAGCTTCTAGATGAGTAGCTTGTACATATACCTCATCTATACTAGTGGGATTAAACATGAGGATGGTATGCCTCATGTAGCTGTGTAGACCACTAGTGTACTTCAAAAGAGTCTCTAGTGAGTCTAATAAGATACCCAACAACAATACTCTCTTTTTGAACTCTTGAGTATACCCTTGCACACTTTTCCCTTTCAACTACCGAAGAGTTTGCCAACTCATCATGGCTTGTTGCATGTAGGCCAATGGATAGAACTGATTTTTGATTGCAGCAACGAATTCACTCCAGACATAGATGGTCTTATCATGTTTTTTCATATCAGCTTGGGTTCTGCCTTCCCACCAATCCAAGGCAGTGCCTCCTAGGCATAGGCTTGCCAACTAAATTTTACTCTTGTCTGAGTTGATGTTCCACACTCTGCAATACACATCAATTTGTCTAATCCAATTGTCCAACTTTTCAGCATTTAACTCTCCATCATATATGGGCAAATCAAATTTTACATCTAGCTTAATAAAAGATGCTTTATTATTATGCACAGGGCTATTAGGAGGTGTGAGAAAGCTTTCCTCTTTCCCTTTTCCTTTTGAGTGGTCGTGGGAATGAGACTCATCTTCTTCTTTATCTTGCTTAGAACCTGATGAATCTTCATCCTTATGCTTTCTAAAGTCCCTATACATTTCTTCTACCATAGACTTTATAGCTAGGAAACTGTCCATGAATTGAGGGTTCGGCCCCATAGAACCTTCCTCTGACATTGTCTTCTGAGGATAGACTTTCCCAATTTTAGGATTAGTTTCAACCAACTCTCCTTCTCCTAATTTGAGCTTTGATCTAGTGAGCATTCAACAGCTAAGCCAACACAAGCTTGTCTAACCTTACAACCTTTAGCTCCGATACCACTTGATATGATATTCACCCTATGAGTGACAACAATTAAAGACTTATTGTTTAAAGGTATTACATACTCATGTGCTGGTGTGTGTTCTATGTTATTTAAGCAACGGATCGGTTAGATTGCCAATACACAGACATTTAAATGGAAAGACAACAGAGAAATACGATAAGCAAACACAAAGACACAAACAATTTTAATAAGGAGTTCACCCTATTCTCTAGGGCTACATCTCCGGTCTAGCTTTCAGTGGTGGCCTTGTTTTATTGTGTCTTTAAGCAGAGAATTACAATGCAGGGACTTAATGTGAGTTCTCTTGAAGCAGGTTTGCTTGGCAGGGTGGTTCTTGGATTCCCCAAGCCACTTGAGTACACATACTTCTTCTTCCTAACAGCTCTGCGACCTTCTGGTCTACAGTGGCGAGCCCAATGTGGTGCTTAGCCTAGAAAGATCCTCTATGGGATGACTCAGATCTCTCAAGCCTCTAGTGCTCGACGCGGCCTTTGGTCAACTTGACCCTTTGTCCTCTTTCTGCTTTTTCTTTACTGCCTTCTTTCTCTATGTATTCTGTCCTCCTCTCAGGATTCTGGTCTCTCTGTCTTCTTCTTTTTACATCTATCAGACTGTTCTCCGACTTGACCGTGTATTCTGTCTCCGTTCATGGCTTTGAAGCCATTTGAACTCATGCCTGTTCGGTTTCTCTTTTGCCACTATCAATTCACCTTCTGTAGCTGCACTTGGAGTTCTTTGTTCGACGTCATCATGAACGCTTAGGAAGCGGCCACATGTCCTCCTCTAAACAGTGCCAGCCCGCTTTGTCGGTTCATTTCTTCAATTACATCATGGATGAAGTCTTTCCTCCACCATGGTGGTCAAACTAACTCCAAATATTTACAAATCGCAGCGTATTCCCTCGTTGATTCTGCTTCCTCCATCGGGCGCGATCTTAGCCTTCCGATCTGGGTCCTCCAAATCCAACGCCATATGCACGTCCCGCACAGTTGACTTGCTCAACCGATAACACGTGATCAACAATGGTTTTCTCTCACCTCCGCTTGCCATGCGTCGATCGTTGAGTTGGATCGCTTCACTTCCATCCAAAACCGTTGACCGTTTAAGGGAACCACGATCAATACCGACGATTTCTGGAGTGCGGGTCCCGCCTTTGCCCTTTTAGCGTTGTTTGCCTATTCGCCCGTGGTTCTTCGGTTCGCCATGCATCCAAGTGCTCGGGCTTTCCCCATTTTGGTCCTATTTGCCCAGCGATGCGCGATTATCAAAATCCACCTCCTTTTCCCGATCTGGGGCTCCTAGGGGCTACTTTAACCTCCTGCACAGTCTCCATGGGCCTTAGTCAGCGCACTTTGACCGAGGTCCTCGTCATTCCCCGCTCGCTGCCATTGCCACTGGTTCAGGGGTGTTTTTGATCACGGCTCTGAATTCTTAGAGATTTGTCCCGTCATGATACAGTCATGGTTCTTTGATAGTCTTTTATGGATCATTGAGATAGTATTGGGATTTAGTTCCTTTTGCTTGCATTATAGAATAAGTTTGCATTTAGATTTAATTTAAATTCTTATAAGTCCTCTTCCCAAAAAGACAAACTTTAGTTGTGGCTTGGCTGAGCCCTAGATCAACTTAAGGATCACTTTCTTGCCTAATCAACAAGAAGGTTGATCTAACGTCTCTTCTTCATTGGTGGATGAAAGTCATATTGTAATCCATTTTGGAGATTGAGAGAAGGTAACTGGACCTAGTTGAACCAGTAGGAACCACCATTCCAAATGGAAAAGGAGCTGCTTTAAGGTCCGGACTGGGTGGTCATCCCCCAATGTTGTTGCAATGGATTTCGAGGATTCAACACACCCGATAGGGAATACAAAGCCTCTAGGTCCCATCCTTCTTCTATACCAATACAATCGGGCTCCCACAAGGTGATGAGCTTGGCTTGATGTTCCCTTTCTGCAATAGTTCCTAAATATGCCTCTTAATCTCATCGTTCTCTAGAATAGAGCATTGATAGATCGGTCCATTGGGTAGCGATGCGCCTGGGGTTAGATTGATGGTGTGCTTGACCTGATAGTGTAGAGGTACCCTTGTAGGTGAGGTGAAAATATCATTGTACTCCTCCATGACCTTGTCCATCTGTTGTTACTGTGCAGAGGAGCCCTGCCTGGAAGTCGTGGCCACAACTTTCTTCTTGCCCTAGAGGCAAATCATAAGGAAAATAAATTTCCTGGTTTGGGAAATGATCTTACTGCATTTTTTTGCAGTGATTAAAGAGATGGCAGTAGGCAAGGCTACCTCTGATATCTTGTACAATTTATTAGCCAAAGTAATAATCACAGAACGAGGTCTAGACTCATATACATCATGTTGCTTCAACAAGTATGGCTGTCCTAACAATACATCACAAACTTCAAGAAGGGAAATGTCACACATTACCTCATCCGTGAAGGGCTTGATGTTGTAGGGAAGGTGGCACTGCTGGCTGACGCAAAGATCTCATTCTCGGTGAAGCCACCCGATGGTGTATGATTGTGGATGTGTTGTAGTATTTAGGCCTAGTCACTTCATGACCTCTACTGAAATGAGGTTCTTTTGGCTCCCGTTGTCGACAATGAACTACAACGGAGAACCCTTCACCCACATTTGTGAGTGGAAGAGGCGTTCCCCCTCCTCTGGATCTTCAGGCTCAATCTTCTGGATCTTGGTGGTGACCACGGTGGCACTGGGCTCCGCATAAATGATCTGATCCCCTTTGTCAGTCCCTTATCGGGTTCTGATTCAAAGTCAGAACTTACATCTGGTTCGGAAGCCTTCAGCTCGAACACTAGTCACTGCTTGGCCTGACACTCACTTGTATTGTAAGTGGAGCTCTTATGGAACTCACACCATTTTCTTGTGTCCTTCTTCGTCTTCGTGGTGTTGTTCTTTGTTTCCGGCTTCGATGGGCTGTCCTGGGTATCCCCACCTTGGCTTGGTCATTTATTATGTGGTTTGCAGGCGCCTTTTCCTTGCTTTGGATTTGCAAATCCGAAGTCCCGCTTCTTCTGTTTAAACTTCTGCGCAATCTTGACAGCGTATTGATACGCTATGCCAAGTGAGGAAATGTCTAGGAGCTCCATCTAATCCTGGATGTACGTGTGTAGATAGCCATAGTACTTGAGCACCAAATGTCGCTCAGTATCCTTGATACCCAGATTTGTGCGAAGTGTATGGAAAATGTTTGTGAACTCTGGCACATCTTGGTCCCTTCCCTGTCGTAGCGTGGTCCACTTTATGTATTTGTCTTCATAGCTCCCGACAGGGTAATATTGTTCCTTGATGGCATCTCAGAAAGAATTCCAAGTGGGTGCGGCTGAAAGCAACGAGGGTTCACTCTCATCCTTTTGTTCACAGTTTCCCACCAATCCTTGTCAGGTGGGCTGACTTTGAGAAGTGCAAAGGTAATATTTTCCCAATTGGAAAAGTTGTGAATTGAAAAATATCCTCCCAATAGATTTAACCATTTATCTACAGCGTATTCATCTATTAGGCCTTCAAATATGAGAATATCGAAGTTAACTAGTACCTTAAAAGGAGTGGGACCTCTAGAGTGGTTTCTGGATGAAGATGCATCTCCTGTGGGTAGTTGTCAAAGGACTTGGGAAAATTTATCCATCAACGCGTCCCTCTATCACTTGAGGGCTTCCTCGTGCAAAATTTTGAAAGGATATCTTGCCCCCTCATCATTATTTTATTCTGCCATGGGAGATCATCGGGTTTTGCGAGGCTGATTTTGTAATGGTTCAACCATGTCAAGCCCTGACTCCTTATACTCTGACCTCGTTGGGGACATGCAAAGAAAAACAAAGAAAGAGCAGACTGCTCTGATACCACTGATTGAAACTTAAACAGGAACACAACAACTTATAGATATAATCATAAAAACAGAGATGCAACAGAAAAACACTTTATTCATTAATAGAAAAATACTAAACTATGCTTACAAACAAAATTGAAATAAGATAGCTCAGGTGATGGTAGCTTATCTCTGAGAAGATATGTGGCGGCTACATGCCTCTGAATTGTGTTAAAATGAGGCTCAAGGGCCTATTTATTATTGGAAAGCATGAGAAAACCCTAAACAACCAAAACCCTAACCCCAGGAGATGTAACACCAAGAGTTTGTGGGCCCCGTTGGGGTTAGTTGGGCAGCCAACTTCCCAGGGTCATAACTTGGTCATATTATCTCCGTTTGGTGCGTATGATACCTTGCTGGAAAGGTCTCACCAAGTACTATAGGTTTCACAGTAGGCCCCATGCTTACAAATAGAGGCCTGCTGTGGACCCCAAAAAAATGCCATTTAGGGGGTCAAAACTGCTCCAAAAGTTTAGGACCCGAAAAACTGCTAAAAATGGTAGATGCTGAAATGAACAAGGAAATAGATGAAACTGATTGGGGGGTCTAGGTGGAATATGTGGGTGGCCACCAATATCCACTTGGATCATCTAGGAAGGTGTGTATCTGTCAAATCTCTCCTCAAAGACTATAATCTGATTATCTCCATATTAGTCCCAGTTTTTTCAAAGCTATGAATCTTACATTTTTTCCTTCGTACATGCAATATGTGTTGTTCGCATACACACTTTAGCTCTGCTCACATCTTGGTTTGACAATCTTTAACTCATACATGCCTTAGCTTTGCACATGTATTATTAAGCACATCCCTTACTCGAGAAAATACTACAATAATATTTTCATTTTGTAGGGTGCAAGAGACTCTCTAGGTGATTAGGTCAATAATCATAGACATTTGTGTAAAATATTTAGTCGAATTTCAAAAAAGCTTAGCGAAGATGTAGAAGGTGTTGATGTATCTTCCAATTTTGCACATGGTTGCACATTTTCCCCTCCGCACAATCTTTAAATCATATATGTGTTGGATCTATACATGTCTTATTGCACATAACCCTTATTTTCACCAATTTTAGTGTTAATAAGCTTTTTCAAGTGGAGGCGCTTGCAACATAGGCCTATAGACATTAGCAAATGAGCAAGACTATCATTATTCACTTTGTTTATATATAAATGGCATCAAAAATCTAAATACAACCATCCATAGACATTTTTGCTTCCACATGTTGCATACATCTCTATGCCATGTTCTTTTTCCCATGTTTGTTTGGGATCCAATGCAAGAAGTGTTCTGCGAAGTTGCAGATATCCCTTCCGCATGTCCCTCCTTCCGTATACATCCGCACTTTCACACCTCCGCATACATTCATCCTCTGTATACTTCTTTTGCATAACTTTATCCCGCATAACAAATAAAACTTTTACGATTAAAACTTCCAATTAGTATAACGTATAAGCGTTGTTGTAAAGAACTAGTTACATACATCGTTCAACTAGGTCTAATATATTTAATCATGAGGTGTTCCACCAATATGGATATATTGCTCTTTAGCCTTGGATAATTATTTGAGCCAACAATATGTCATTGCATAAATTATCTGTTATATTCAATTATTCTCATCATGGTTAGACTATATAAGTAAAGTTATTGGATGGGAAACTCATTATTTTCAAACTTGAATATATAGATTTGTGAAACTTGACAATATTTTTAATGTTGTTTTATTCAGTTGAGAATCTACTCTATTCTCACATTGAAGAGTACTAAGAAACATACTCACATTCGATTCTTGGTCATCGTGAAATAATTTTTTTTTATTATAAAAAAAAAACACTGGGCCATAGACTATAGAAACACAAAATGCATTTAGTGGTTGCTCTTGTAGTCCGATGAGTAACAAGAATAACACTAATTATTATTATATATATCAAAATCCAATCTAAGCTGAAGTAGTGTGTTATGCAGTTACACTATATAATAGTAATTCAATGGACGTCCCTTCACACCAAACAAAGTACCGTTTTAATTTTTGATATTGTAATATGTTTGCAAAATTTCAAATGATTCTTATTATTTATATTTTAACGGTTCAAAATATATGTTTTATTATAAATGGTCAAAGGTTAGAGTTTTTTATTATGTAGAATAAAAGATGTGTGGAATAGGGGTATGCACAAGATAACCTTTATTCCCCACTAATGCATCTTCACACTTATTCCCCCTCCGCACACTTCTTTCACACACCTCCATTGCATACACCACTTCTTCTGCACATGCATGAACCCTTTTTAATATGGCACATGAGAAAACACAATCAATAAAACTAGTAAAACTAAAACTTCAAATTGATGTTAATTAAAAACTGCAAAACGTCAATTTCCATGGTATTTGACACAAACGAAATGTCACATAAAATTAATCAATCTCCTGCAGTGCGAACTAACATCTATTAAAAAATTGATTAAGGCTTAATTCTACGATTGACAAAACCTACACTATCTGTAAATGTAAATATAGTTCTTAAAAGTACAAGACTTGTAATATTGGTAGTACTTTTGTTTTTTGTTTTTTGTTTTTGACAAGATGAGTTATATTTTATATTTCCAAAATAGAAGGATGAGCTAGCTCCTATTACATTTGAGACTGACTGAAATCATGCCATAGGAGAGAATGATTGGGACACAGTCCCTAAAGCCTATAAGCATGATTCCCAAAATTCTAGAGGTTCTTATTACTACTCTGGCATATTGCCTTACAAATTGGAACAACAATAAGATACATTTGCATAACATACTACTTAGAAACTTTTAAAACACTTAAAGATTGATTAGTATTGATTCACTGAATGGTCTTGTTGAGACCTCTGTTTGTTGCTATGATAAGTTGAATTTTCTCCCTCCTGGCTGAGTGTGATGTTTTTGAGATAGGTAACCGTCTCCTCTAGGTGAACATATTTGTTTTGAGTGCATGTTGTGTGGAGCATGATTGTTTAGAGGTCTTTGTTTTCAACCAATGTTACCCCAGGGCGTTTGTACACCCCTTCACGTTGGGGGGGGGGGGGGGAGGGGGCCGATCCCTCGGCTGGGGTTTGGGCACCAGTGGTCCCCCAGTGGGGGCTCGGGGGCAGCGCCCCCGAAGCTAAAAATAGATGTAAAATTGCCTTGTAAAAGTATAGTAATTTCTAGTCAATCTGGGCCCTTCATTAGGCGGATGATCTGACGGTAGAACTTATGTTTAGTTTAGGGTTTTTCCCTAGAAGGAACCTCTCTCTTCATATGGGGGCATTGTATTGAGTCTGTGTAATGTATGTGTATTCTCTGAGCGAGAAGCAGAGAGGTGAGACTGTGAGAGAAAACAGAGGATATTACAGCGGATCTGCTGTAGGTTGTGTCTCTTCATTTTGCTGGATAATGGAAAGGAAGGACTGGCTGTTTGGGGTGGACGTAGCCCAAACTGGGTGAACCACGTATAT